>JAOTRC010000007.1:8999861-9010965 GCA_027497675.1 Cyprinella lutrensis | reverse complement strand
GAATCCATTCAGCCGATTTTCTGATATTTAGAAGAATAACAGTAACCAGACAGTTTCTGGTCTCATTGACTTCCATAGTAGGAAAAGAAAAATACTATCTGCTGAATGGATTCGAAAATGATAAAACTCAACTGTTTATCTCTGAGGGAGTTGTAAAATGAGCCTATTTCCAAAAAAAGTGGAGTATCCCTTTAAATAAAAAGAGAGTTCTTCCAATACACTACTGTCCAAAAGCTCAGAGTTGGTAAGTGCTGCTTAATATTTTTGTGGAAACCGTTATAAAAAAAAAAATAAAAATCCTGGATTTTTTGAAGAATGCAAAGCTCAAAAGAACCGCATTTAGTTGAAATGGAAATATTTTGTAACATTATAAAAGATTTGCATTTTTACTGTCTTTCTGTCACTTTTGATCAATTTAACAGCAATACACTCTTAAAAAAAACTGACCCCAAACATTTAAATGGTAGTATAGGTGGGAGGTGGTGTATTCACAATCACTCATGAATATTAATTAGGTGATGCAAAATGAATTACAGGGATCTTTCAGTGCTTTAGCAAATAAACAGTCAGTGTAATGGAGATCAGATCTGTAGAGGATTGGTCAAAACTGAATGTAAATAACATTATGCTTCAAAATGTTCAAACTTCACTTCATATTTTAAATAGCGCATTTAGTTACAGTTTTGTCATAAAAGTAAGTTCTCATGTATAGACTGTTCTTGCTGACCTATCCAAGTGCTCAAATGTGCTGGGAGGGCTCACCTGGCATCTCGGTGAGGGCTGTCCTGCAGGTGAAGGTTCTGTCCGGGCTGCTCACAGTGGTTTCTGTGGTGGTACTGGGCTCCAGACCGAACTGGCAGATTCTGCCCACAGCGCAGTGAGGTTCCTTCTTCTGCTGTCAATTCAGGAGCGCACTCCTTCTCTGAACAGAATGAGACACATCCTCCATTCACTGAAACAGGTGGGAAATAAAATAGGTAACAATTACAGATCTTTAAATCATTTGTCAAACTTTTGAATCCATTGCTGGCCAATATTCTCAACTCAAATCAACACATGTCTATTTATTTATCTGGTAAGTGAAACACAGTGTGTCATTGCACAAGGAGAAACTCAGTGTATAGCAAATGTAATCTAAATAAAATATGATTTCATAGTGTTTGGAATTGTTAATGGAAGGAAAGCCAACACTCTTTTTGACTCCAGTGTGGATGCCGGCATCTTTCAAGTTTTTTATTAACTCAATTTCAGCAATATCATTTGCTCACAATGATGAAATTACTAATGCATCACCCATTGAAGTATGATCAAAACCAGCATCTAAACTTGTGTATAAAGCCAAACCAAAGACAAAGGAGGTTTGGTAAGATGTTGTTTCCAAGTACACAAAATGAGAAGGTGACAAGTAATTTCTTTATAACAGAGAAAAACAAATGTGAGGGGAAACAAAGAAATTAGTGTTGAGAGGCGAGAAGAAATGAGAGAAAGGGAAACGATGGTTTTGGAAACGAACAGAAGGTCACAAGACACAAAGGTCCTGTAAAGCACATGCTGGATCCCTGAACTCAATAAACAGAAGAAACACACTTTTCACATCCATTCAAAGAATAATTGTTGTTTATTCAATTTTGGATCATTTTTTCTTGGCTTAAAATTCCCACAGTTGGAATGTCAAACTGTGTTTGTGTATAACATCACTGCTTTCTGAGCTAAAGCCATGGGCTTTCTTGCTTCATCTGGAGAGGATTGAGAGGTTTGTCAATGACGTTGGGATAACTAACGTTCTTTTAATTACGCCCTCCTATTTTTGCATCCCTTAGTATGCTACTATGCTGTGCCCTCATTTTAAATAGAAATGATATATCTTAAACATATTTTAGACGCAACACTGATAATCGGTTTCACAAGAAGCCTTCAAATGCCACAAACTCAAGAGGTAAACTATACTGCTGATGTGAGGTGCAGAGAGAATATAGCCAGAAGCCACAGGAATTTTCAACACAAATCTGTTTTGCAGATTTTCAAAATTGCTCAATATCATATCTGGGATGCAATTTTAGCCACAAGAGGCAGCTTGTGAAAATGATTTTGCTGTTAGCCCTGAGACCCTTTAACCCTTTAGCTGAGAACTTTTGAGGCACTGTTGATTAAATGCATAACAACAGTCACAGATAGCACATGAAATGCCTTCGCTGAAGGTGATGACTGGAGTTTAAATGATTCTCCCTAACCCAAACTCTTGTGCAACACAGAAATTGCACATCCAACCTGCAGAAGATGAGGCAAATGGCTCAGCATCAGAATACTTCACACTCCATATGCTTCTTTTAATGTATTATTGTCCAACTCCAAAAATGTCCTGCCAAGTTACATCAATTCAGATCCAAGTTCGCACTAAAAGCCTTGCTCTATATGGACAGAAATATGGGAGAGGTTTAAAGATTTGATGCTTTGTTACATTAACAGAATTAGTCATGGCAAGGCTGCATAAGAGTAGCTTCTCCACATTTGGAAAGTTGGACAGAAGGTTAGATTGGATTTATATTGAATTTGCAATGGTAATTCACTGTTGAGTATTGCTCTGGGTTTTGGTCAGAAGGTGGAAGTCTGTGAAAGCTCCAGTTGTGAAAGCCGGGACAAGGAAAAAGAAAGAGAGAAATTGTAATTCTCAAAGAGCAGTGGAATCTATAGCCTACTTGCACTAAAAACATCATGTATCATCAGGTACATGACTAAATTTTTCGTTTCTTGTATTGTAAAGTATTATTTTAGGGTTTTATTGCACTTTTCATAGATGAAAACAGTGGAAAGTCTGTCTTTGTTTCTTCATGTAATCAGAGAGGGACTTGAAGATGGTGAGATAAGATCTCAGATCTCAGACTTACAAAAATGCTTACAAAATATCAATGGCAAAAGGAATGTTTGGAAATGTAAACTGATATTTCCTCTTGACACATAACAGGAAAAGATATAAATAACTGGGTTTTTTTTGGGATGAAAATACTAACATGCCTAAGACTTATGCACAGTACTAAACCTTCAAAAGAGCTTCTTTCCCAGACTTGTCATGAAAAATCAAACAGAAAAGGAGGGTTCCAACACATTGGCTCTCTTCTATACCTGGAAGACCGACAGAACACAGAAGGATGTTTCTCCAGCACTCTCAGAAGACCTCTGATCCTTGACCAAATGTAAGAAAGGGTAAAGGAGGGAGCAGGTTTGCAAGCATTCAGAAGCCATTAAGGAATGACAATCTTGGGTGTGAGATCACTGCTGTGCTGTGCCAATAACACCTGAGGGTAAAGCAGAGCTCTGTGATGAAGACCAGACTGAGGAGCTGGCTTCATTCACAAAAGAAACAGGAACAAAATCACAGAGCAGAACCCAACTGAGGGGAGAAAAACACTTCCATTGTCGTTCTTGTTTCACATGTACAAAAGAACAAGGACTGCAAAATATATATCCATCTTATCCAGACTCATCAACTTTTAAAAAGACAGCGAAAACACTTCCCATATCTTTTGTTGTTGACGTCAAAAAAAAAAGTCTCTGCTTGCAAGTTCTACATTATTTGGCGCAGCTTCGTCAATCATTTGGAAAATAATACACAGTATTGGTCTGGTAAATCATACATTTTTAAACTGTCAATTTGTCCTGTTAATTTAGCATATTTTAGGTCTATGCAGATCATGGAAATGTTAATACATTTCATATTAATACATTTCAAGTGTCAGGTCATACAAATCCCTTATTGACTTTTCAAGTTATGGTCATAAATATTGCTTCATTTTTTTTTTTTTTTTTTTTTTTTTGCCCATCACTGCCATTTTACTTTGTGCACTAACATTCAAAAGTTTGCAGTAAGACTTTTTTTCTTTCAAATAAAACTTTTCTAAAACAAAAAAAATATATGATTTCCAAAATATTTAGTATTAAAAACATTATTACTATTAAAAATATTATGCATCACAACTGTTTGCAACATTGATAATAATAATGTTTCATGAGTAGCAAATCAGAATATTAGAATGATATCTGGACGATCATGTGACACTGAAGACTGGAGTAATGATTCAGAATATTCAGCTTTGCCATCACAGGGATATATTACATTTTAAAAATATATTTAAAATAGAAAAGCGTTATTTTAAATTGTAATAATATTTTTTTGGAAAAATATTTCAATATGAATATTTTACTGTATTTCTGATCAAATTAATGTAGAATTGGCGAGCATAAGAGACTTCCTTCAAAAACATTAAACACTCATACTGACCCCCCCAAACTTTTGAATATAGCACATATCTGATATCACAACTGGAACCTGATCATTTAAAATCTCTTTTTTTTGACATTTTATTCGATAAACAATTTCAGTATTACTGGTTTAATAAGTTCACTGAATCACTACTTTACAGTACCATACAGTAGGAGAAGACACAGTGCAACCACATAACCCCACCGCTGGACCACGGAGACTCCCTGCATCTGATCAGCAGATGGGTCGACCGTTATTAAATGTAATTGGTGGTAATCTCAGGTGATTTTTTATTTCGGTGACACTTCATTTTCTACAATTCTCGCCTCCTGCCTTTCAAGTCACCTAAGTGCAGTATTAAGTGCTGGAGTGAGACCGAGCTTGTGCCAGCATTTAATGTTTTCAAGTCTTCAGAGATGCTGGCAATGGAAAGCAGATGTGTGAAGATGCAGTAATACTGCCGAACAAGACGGGGGATTCAGAGAGAGGATGGGAAAGGGGTGTGCGTATGCATGTGTGTCCTGTGCTGGCGCACGTATGTGTGTATCGATTCTAATGCACGTCAAACAGAACAACAAGTTGCCAAACCACAAGACAGATGCGTCTGGAAATGCACTGTGACATTTCTACTCGGACCACTTTAGCACCATAAATCATATCATCCACACTTAAACAGTTAATGACGATCAGAACTCTCTGATGCACTCTTCTTACTATCTTTGTTTGTCCTTTTCTGCCTTATTAACTCATTAGTAGTGGGGCTAGTTAAGGTGGGGATCAATAATTCTAATGCTCATACTTTGGGTTGGGATTAAACGTTGACATCTGTGATACCTCATATCATGCGCCTTGTTGAGAAAAGAAGCTCTATTATTTTTCAAAGAGGTCTGACAATGTTTAGTTCAACCTGGTGGACCTTAAAAATAAAATCCTTTTATACAAAGCGACTTGCATTGCACTAAAGGTGCATATTTTGATCAATTCATGCTTTCTCTGGGAATCAAACCTATGACCTTGGCATTGTTATACTCTACTGTTTGAGCAACAGGAAGACATATTATTATTTTTGCGATGCCTTTCCTTTCTCAGTTGCTCTCCAATGTCTATTTGATGTGCATGCATGCATATATTTTTGTTTAAATTTATTTTATTTTTAAGCTATTTTTTTCTGTATTGTGCAGTGTTTGTTGATTGGATTTTAAGGTGTGTGTGTGTAGCATTCATTAGATAAACCTGAGCTTCAGGGGAAGGGTTTAATGGGTACTTTACTACTGGGCTTTCAATACAACTTGGCTGCCTATACAGTAGAAAGGCGAAATGATTTTTGAAATCAGTGCAACTGACAAAAGAAAACAGCCAAAGACTGCCAAATAGCAATAAAAACATCAACACCCATAATGCACTAATTTGTATATATTGATGTGGATACACTTAACAGAGTCAAATAGCACCTTTCTTTAGTAGAAAATAACTCTTAGCAAACTTTTAGTTATAATGGTGTCATTACTTGTATTGTAAGAATAAATGTTTAGTGGGAGCTTGTTGAAAAACCTTAGTGTTTGTAATCAACATTTCAAACTGGATAACTCCGAATACAGCGTTTTAGGCCAAACAGAGGGGAAAAACTGAAATAAACTGTCATTCTGTCAGTTCCAACAAACCACCTGAAGTAAAACATCATCACATACAAGCAAGAAAGATGTTGCCTTAGTTATGGTCAATTTTACCATTATACTGTTTAAATAGTAGACATATTTTCAGTGATAAACCTACAATTACAATAGCTGTTCTGTTAATAAACCTCTCGCTCTGACTGTCTGTGGACAGGGAATGGATACAAAAACGTGAAAGTATATTCTGTAGTTTTCACGAAATACACGGAGCTGAAAGTTTTTGCTAGAAAATAAAAGTGAATTTCTCAGTCCAGGTAACACGGAAAATGAGTAAACATTGTTCATTTACATATACTAACAACATTGTAACAATACAAAGTGGGTTTACAATACAATACATCTTTGGGATGTGGTGGAACGTGAGCTTCGTGGCCTGGATGTGCATCTGCATGATGCTATCCTATCAATATGGGTCATAAAGGCAGTTCTGAAAGCGAAAGGGGGTCAAACACAGTATTACAGTAGTATGGTGTTCCTCCTAATAATCCTTTCGGTGAATGTATATGCATTGAGAAAATAGGTAGGGTGAATTTTCATTTCATGCCTACTTTAAGCGTGAAATTTAATAGAGGCTCTCTTGCTTTATGAGAATAAAAATATTTTCATGAATTATAGCATTTTCCAGATAAGAATATAATCAAATATAAGCTATAAACCAGGGAAATGGCATCTCAAGCACATTAAACAGCATTCATAGGCCTATCTGACAAGAACCAACATCTAAGTGCTTATTAGCTTGATTGAAGCAAGAGAGAGCCTTATTAAATGCTTCACTTGGATTGAGCACTTTTCCCACCGAAACTCGCTCTGTGACCGTTCGCCATTTTTCAAATGTGTATTTTCTATAGAAATGCATTTTGTAAATGTTCTCTGTGTCTGGTGGACATACCTAATAACTGAAAGAAATTCATTAATCAATTTAATCCATTATTTGCTGTAGTTCTACCCAAAACACTGTGACTGCATAGCAACACCCTGGCAGCCACCTACAACAGTCTATTATAGTGCCAGTGAGCTTTGCCTGAGCAACTATACCATTCACGTTTTCATTAGAAAAAAAAAAAAATCTAGTTTCTTTTTCAGATTTTATTTCTCAGCCTATCTCACTGTCTTTATTCTTTCCTTTTAATGGTCTTCTCCTGTCTTTTTTCTTTAGGGGACAAGGTCAGCAGACACATGAGCAGTGGGATTATACTGAATTCTCTTGCGCTCCTCAACACGACTGCAGCGTCTAGGGCAGATGTTGCGTATTATAGACAAGAGCCTTTTCCATCTTTAAATCTCATAACTCATGTCTATATTTGTGTCTCCACAAAGACCCGGAACTTATTTGTTTGCTTAGTAATGAAGGTTTGATTGGAAGCCTGAGGGCACAAGAAAATGAAAAATAACAAAATCTGGAGAAAGGTTCCCTTAAACAGGTGCATAGCAGAGAAAGAAAAAAACTGATTAAATTAGAAGGGACTGAAATGACTGTTTTTCTTGCTAGATTTTGGTACCACCAGACCAGGATTTTCATAAGGATGAAATTGGTTTGTTATGGCAGTTTCGGTATGAACACAAATCCTAGTTTGTGTTTCACTAAGAAAAAAAAAATGGTCTCTTTACAGCATACAGCTGTATATACTGTATATATATGTTCCATGTCAAAATGAAACAAGGTACCAAAAGCAACAAAAAGAAAATGATGGCCATCTTATAAAGAAACCACCCTTGTGTATTTTTTTTAGCCGTAAAGCTATTAAAGAGTAAAGCACTTTGTACTTATTACACATTTAGAAGAAATATGTCCTCTAAAAACCTAAGGTAATTAATATTCTCTCATTATTTACTCAGTTGGGAAACAAAAGGAGAAATTTCATATAGTTCATAATGACAATGTCTATGAAGTTCCAAGTGGAAAAAATACAATAAAACCACCATGAAGGTATCATAAATGTATCATTATTTGTCTTTTGTTTTTTTTATTTGTCATATGCAAAAGAGCTGCATAAAGTAGATTCCTTTGACCAAAAAAAAGCTTATGGGTTTGGAACACTATGGATGCTGAGTAAATAAAAACTGAATTTTTAGCATATTGTGCAAGGTTTTCTCTTTTGCGACCACATGAAAAGATTACATTCAGTAGCACAGACGAAATTAAGTTATAAATAATATGCTTTAAGATCTGCTGTAACTTTACACAGGAGTTCATCAAACAAAAGACGAAGAATCGCTTGCTCGTGAGAGGGACAGTTGCAGCTGCCCACGGATTTCGTAATAGCCTCGGCTCCTAAAACAGTCCGAACTGACCGCAGACTACTGAACACAAACAAACACAAAACACTGCCTGCACTACTCCTACGGTCCAATGACTAAACCGCACGCTTGGACAAGGGAACCTTATAAATCAAAGCTCGCAGTGATTAAAGCATTACATGTTGCTTTTAAAACGGTATCAGCCGTGGGGTACGCACTCACAGCAAAACAAAAGGATGCGAAAGATAATCTGTCCTGTCTGTGATCAAGCGAGAGACAAACGTCTTGACATGCCTCCAGACATCATGATCAGTGTTGATGTTCCTCCATACCTTTATTGTAATTACTGGGTTCCACTTGGGCATGTCACCACCTGCTGGTGACTGGCTGTCACTGGAGGAGCCTGCGAGTCTGTCCTCTGTGGACTGACGTGGGTGGATCTGGACCACCATCGCTTCGGTTTCCAGTAAGCAGCGGGTGAGGCTGGGTCAGGGTGGTGCTGGAGAACCTGGCAGAGCTGTGGCGATGCCCATAGCGCCAAGGATGGGGTTCATGGCTCCAGCTTTTCAGTACGTAATGGACATGCTCTCATCAGTTCAAATAAGGTACAATCCAACTCCTGCCATCTAACAGACTTTTAAAACTTTCCAAAGCCACAAGCATTCAGGTCAACCTTCAAAACTGATGCTCAATGATCCTAAAAATGAACAGTCATTTTCAATGCAACCATAATAATCATTATCTTCAGCCATTTTGAGCATGATCATCAAGGATGGTGGGTTGTTTTTACAGCTATAACCCCATCAAAACAGATTTAGAGTCCAATGAGACATGGCTTTATTGCGCTGTCTTCTATTCTATTGTCTTTGAACAAAACGTACATCTAAATCATAATCCAAATACTCATTTTACTCCACATCCAGGATAAAGTTACTGGAAACGATTTTACATCAGGCCCACTGAAATTTACAGAGTGTGAAATACACACAATAAAGACATTTATAATGTTAAGATTTCTGTTTCAAATAAATGATGTTCTTTTGAACTTTCTATCATCACAGTTTCCACAAAAAAAAAAACAGTGTTTCAACATTGATAATAATAAGAAATGCTTCTTGAGCTGCAAATCATTATTAAATTGATTTCTGAAGGATCATGTGACACTGAGGACAGGAGTAATGATGCTGAAAAATAAGCTTCGCCTCACAGAAATAAAATAACGTATCAAAATATACTGTACTACCAGCAGTTATTTAAAATTGTAATAGATTATAAAACAAAAAAGTTGTTTTAAAATGAACTGCAGTAAGAAAGGGGTTCATAAATAGAGCTCTTGTTTTGTAGAGTATGCATTACTGGAAACAATTTTATATCAGGCCCACTGAAATCTATAGAGTGTGAAACACTGGGGGTGATTACAATGTAAGTGCACCAGTAGCACGGGGCTGCGGTACATTCCTGTGTCTTGTGCTGTAAAAACGTACAGCTTTAACATTAAGACTCAGGGTTCCTCATCACAGGCTGCTGTTCTGGCTTTTATGGGATCTTGACGGCTCTTTGGGGCTCTGTAAAAACACAAGAACTTCGGGACCTCTGAGGCCCTGTGATACTGCCGCAGTGGAACTGTATGGGTTGCATTATGTCGTTTTGGTTTTGTGTGTGTGCGCAAGAAAACTGTGTCTTTAGAAATAAAGACAAAGTTTTGTCTTTGAGACAAACAATTAAGCCGTGTTTGAACAGAAATAGAGGGTTTTTTTTCTAAAGCAAAATGTTTGCCCTCTGGTGTCATATTTTAATTATCTTGAATTCCCTGAAAAGATTATGTGAAATTAATTCCACTTGCAAAATCTATTTTCACACTAAATCAGGCTGTCAGGTTTGTGACTTAATAATACAGTTCTCGCATAATCCTTATTATGAAAACTGGCTTTTGTAATTAAAAGTGAAATGCCTTCTTGTACGGTATCCAACATTCTGAGCACAAATTCCAGTACTGAATGAGTCAAGGCTAATATTCTCATTTGAAGCATTCCTAAGGTATGACAGCTAATGGTCAGTGTGCCATTTCCAATAAATAAATGACGAAGGGAGTTTTACTATGCACTTTCAGCCATCCTATTAGCCTAGATCATTTTAGTTGACTACAATAAAAGACAAATTATCCACTCTGCTCTTCACAGAAATGCAGTCGATGGCTGTCCTGTCCCTGGCTGCTGCCAAAAACACGCTCTGTACACAACTGTATTGGCCCACATTACTGAGTATGGCGTTCACTTTAGGCTGCTTCCAATATTTACAAGCAAGCCTGAAACTGTGAGAGAATTCGATTGAATGCAGATGGCAGGAAGTTCCACTCAAATGACAGTGGCCAAATTCAACCGCAAAACATGAGAGGAACCTCACGAGCACACATCGCATATCCTCTTTCCAAAATAGTACACTTGTCTGAAGATAAAGAAGACTGTAAACATACATCATTATATACCATTCAAAAGTTTGGGGCCAGTAAGATTTTTTTTAATATATATATATATATATGTGTATATATTTTTCCCCCATCATATCGGTTTCCACAAGAACATTTTTTTTTAAATTGACAACAATTGGAATTTTTTCTAAACCCTTACATGCCAATCATTATTACATATTCGGGTCTTTAGTGACCCGGATCTAAGTCTAACATGTATGGATCTCTAACTGCCGCAATAGTATAAAACCCTCCTGATATTTTAATAACAATTATGAAATAATAAAATAAAGCACATTGTTAAATAATTGTTAAATGATAAACATTATCATTAAATATTGTTACCACTTGGAAGCTTCTCCAATGACAGCTTCTTCACTAGATCCACCATCAAGTGACAGTGACACTAATATTTGATTGCAGTCAGTAGGCTACTTTATGGAGCCCCTGAAGGGACATAGTGGGGGG
>JAOTRC010000007.1:8974226-8985196 GCA_027497675.1 Cyprinella lutrensis | reverse complement strand
AGGAAAAAATATATACTATGGAAGTCAATGAGACCAGAAACTCTTACTGATATTCTTCTAAATATCAGAAAATAGGCTGAATGGATTCGAAAACGGTAAAACCCAAATGTTTAACCCTGAAGGAGTTGTAAAATGTGCTATTTCCAAAAAAAGTGGAGTATCCCTTTAACAACAAAACAGTTATATAATTAACTGAAACTATAGAAAGCATAAACATAAATGGGTTAAAAAAAATGAAAACCCCATTCAAGACAAATGCCATTTTGTCATATTCGGGTTCAAGCAAAAAATCTGAGACCTGACATGCAATAAACTTTTGTTATGTTCTTGTTTACAAATTGGTCAGGCTCATGACTTTAACTAAGAAAGCGAATAGATATGGTGCAAAAACGGCATATTTTCAGCTATTACTGTAAATTAGAATCCTCATAAATGATCTGCTATCTGTAAAGAGAATTATATATAGAGTGCGTAGCCTATGAATCAGACTACTGACCTGCTGAAGAAGAAAATCCTTAATTGAGCCCTGAAAATGAACAGCAGCACTAAGTCTGTGCAAGAATTAGGAGACATGAAAAGGCATCTTCAAAAAAAAAATATCACCATTCTCAAAATTACAAAAAAAGACTTCACCTATAGGTATGGTTAAATATTTTTACATAACATAATTTTCTGTACAATCAAGGATGTTCTGCCACTGCCCCTGATCAATGACTTTTTAAAACTGATTAAATTTTGTCTTTAAGTTACAGCCTACAGTATGCACACAACAGACTATCACAGATGAATGCAGAATCATATAATCAATGCTAAAAAAAGAAGTCAAACGTTTTAAAAAAATATGTACTATGTGAAACAAGTAAGACAACATTCTGAAACATGTCAACAGGATCACGCGACACACTATATGCTTCCAAACATTTCACAAAACTCTCATTAAATTCCTTTCCAGCAATGTAAACATGATGCTCAAATAGGCACATCTAAAACATTAATGTTCCCTTCTGTCAATTGCATCTGATAGCCATTGAAATTATTCACATACTTTGGACGGGGGAGAGTAGTGGAACCAAGTCTCATAAATGCAGACACATTAGAAAAACATTTGGTTTGAATTTGTCAGGCAAACATTTTAATCAAACCCTCTGAGTCTCTTTTGTGACAAGGCATGATTACTAATATAAGTCAAATTTGTATAATCATAAGCTGGAGTACGCGGTTAACTATGTCAGCCCACACAATCCCACGCCATTGTAGCATCATCTAAACAGGGTGACCACCCTGGTCCAATACAAGAGAGCCCAGTTTCTGAGGGACGCACAGGCATGCTCAACATTACTTACGATAAGAGTGTCACAAATCAAAACACACATATGCACATAAACACATATGCATCCATACACTGAAGAGTATAGTCAATAGAGTGTGTGTTCCTTCCTTCTACCAAGAAAACTAGCACATATTAAAATGCTTTTATGACAAGAACGGACCAGGTTACTGAATCGTGTTTGTTTTGCCGACAGTGATCTCCCAATGCAATACCATGATGGTATTTAAGTTATGCACCCAAAAATATCAATTATGTTGTCATTTACTCACCCTCATGTGTATAACCTTCTTTCATCCATATACACAGAAGGCAGAATGACAGTCTCAGTCACCATTCACTTTTATTGTATGAAAAAAAGATGTAATGACAGTGAACAGAGACTGAAACTGTAAATCCCTAACATCTCCTTTTGTGCTCCACGGAAGTATGAAAGCTAAGTTTGGAGCAATGTGAGGATGAGGAGGATGACAGAATTTTACTTTGTGGATGAACTCTCTCTCTTTAAATAATCCACGTAATAATAAATTAATGTAGGCCTATTTAGCGATGGAATAGGATACTTTTAATCCCACAAAAAAACGTTTGCACGTTTGCAGTTTATTATTTTCGACAATCTGAAAATAATCATTTTGATAATGTTTTTTTAGGGGTCGTTCAAGACACCATAACCTCGGCTCTAGCAACGAGGAATTGCCTCAAAATGTGTCAAAATACGTCGACTAAACGATCTGATACAGTTTTGCGGTTGCATAAATTACGCCCACATATTAGCCTAATATGTGGGCATTAATATTACGCACTCAAATAGCCATATGACCATATACATCGATGTCAGTTTGAGACATGTAGCCTATAAGGTAAGTTAAAGGAAAAAAAAGTTTCTGAATTTCAATGTATAAGCTATCTGGTTATGCAACAAAATAAACGAATAGGCTACATCCAAACAAAATGTATATTATATCGCCTACACACCATTCACAATCCATTTAGAAAATTTAAAAAAGCCTATTTAAAATAAATAGTCAAAAGTTTTCAAAAACTAACATTCTCAGCTCTATTATGCAGATTGACATTTGGCATAATTAGAAGTTACAGAAGCCGCAATAAGCTACATTTATTTTGATGCTAAATATTTTATTGCTATTGTAGGGTATATTTGGATTCCAGCCATGGCTGTTTTGATTTTAATCCACAACCACATAAAGATTGAATTAAAAAATCAATCTTTATAGCCATAAAAGCCATAAAAGTCGATCAAATACGCTCGCAGGTACATACCGTCTCCGGGTGACATGTTGAAGCAGTGGAGTTTGGATGTGTGATGCGCGTGGAGTTTGAGATCTTCAGACCCGCAGCGCATCTGTATCGATGCGGGATTCGAGCCACTGCAGCCGTCAGAAGAGACGCGTTTCGGGCAGATGTCTGTTTTACTGCTGAACATGGAGAAAGTCAGCTCGGTGAAATCTGTCTGATGACTGACCATGCCAAAGAGCGATGCAGGCTTCTGCATCTGGACCTCTGACTTCCAAGTGTGCATGTCAGTCCACGTACAATATAGTCCTTTATTGTTTATTTTACCTGTGGGATGAAGGGTAACACAATGAACTTAAGAAACAAAATATTATAGCTCTCAAATGACTCTGAAGCAACATGATAAACATAAAGCCAAAACAAAACTGTCTAATACAACAAAACATTATGCAAAATTAAATGTTGTCGTAGATTTAAAAACATACCTATTTAATCCCTCCAAAGCAAGATAGAGAGGATATTTTGATTGAATGGTGACTCTCAACTTCTGCGTCAAACAGGCTGTTAAATGTGTTCTTACCGACCGCATCCTCTCTCTCGTTTCAGCTGCAATTTTATGAGTTTTCTATAACATCAATTCTGAAAACCAAAACATGCGTCTATGCTCTGATTGACAGCTCGAAGTGCCAATGAACATACACTGATGAAAGGGGAGGGACCAATCGGGAACAAACTGGATGCTTGCTATGTGAATGCTGAAATTGATCTTGATCTGGTAATAATAATAGTTTGCATTTATACAACTGAAACAGACATTTATAACTTTTAACAAGCTATGGCATTTATAAGATTCATCACCTCACAGAATCATGTTATAAACAACAACAAGATCAAGAATAAATAAGATCAATAATAAATATTTCATAATTACCTGTAGGACGCTGTGTTAGTAACGAATAAACAGCTTTTATTTGTATATGTCTTTCTGTTTAAAGGATAAGACAAAAAGGCGAAATTAATGGAAAAAGTCTGTCATTAAACATGTCAACAGTGACATCTTATGGACATTTTTATAAACTAACACTGGAGCTTCTTATTTAGGCCCATATTAACCCAGGAATAAACTTTTGTCCTCTGTAGTGGACATTATATTTTAGTAAATCTCTCTGACATGTCACAGTTATAAGTCTGGATGTCCTGTAAAGAGCACATTCAGGGCTTTTTCAGAGATGACTGACATTAGTTTAGTGATCAAATTTAGTACTCTTATTGAAATGTGATAATATTTTGTAATTATCATTTAAATCTGACAAATTTTCTAATTGTTTATCATTGGAGTTTCTAATCAAAATGTGTCTTTCTGTTGCAAAACAGGGCATTCATACATGTCCACTGTAGTTGACACCAGTTTATCAGGCATTTTGGGAGACACAACAAGTGAATAGGGAAAAAATCAGTACATTATTAAATATTATCTGGAAAATATTGTTAATTATTGCTCCCATTATTAGGCTACACTATTTTGTCAGAACACACTAATATGCAAATTGTATAAAATGCATAAACAGAATTTACATAATTTATAGCCATTTTTTGAAAACTGGTTGGTTATGTATTTCTCAAAAAAAAAAATTTGGATAATTTTTAACCCAAAAAGTTACAGAAGGAGCTTTAATTTCCGTTCTCACACAATAGTGATATGAAATAATCAAAATGATACATAAATAATTTAGCCTTATTCATAATTAATTTCTCTACCTACCCGAGGACCTGATCCTCCTGCTGTGGATAATTAACCAATTCATTTTTTTAATGTTTTGGGGTCGTTCGTGCGTTCGCCTAAAGACCTTAATTTACCAAAAACAATTGTGGTAAAAATTGTCAATTTCATGGACATTGCGAGTTACAGACGTGTGTGTATTATATTGAAGGCTTTGTGAAACTGAACAGCTTTTTTTAAATGACATCCTTCCTACATAAACAAACGAACACATTTTCTATCATGGATGCCTAAGACGATTGAGCCAATCAGAGTCAGGTATGGGGCGGGGTGCCAAGTGCAGCCCCGCCCCGATCTGCAGGCTGCAGGTCCTCCTTCTCCTTTGTTTTAGAGAGTGGTGCGCCTCAAACAAGCAAAGCAAAAGTTTTATACTTTGTTTTCGTTCATGTTGACACCACGACGCGTGGACTATTAAATCGTTCTCACGATGGAGACCACAGTGGGATACACGCTGAGAAAAGTTTATGTGTATGTTTCAGCTGTGGCCATGATATTGTTTGCGGTCGTGCAACTATCCTTGTTGAAACTCCTGTCAGTCATTTCCCCGGGACTGATGAAAAAAATCCATCTAAAAATGGGAGAGAAGTCTACGATGACTCAAAATCCCAAATTCAAATACGAAGACTGGGGTCCGTCATTCTTTTCTCTGGTGTTCATTAAAACCGTGCTCTCGGTGAACTGGTGCTCGTTGGGCCTGGAGGCGTTTGAGGGATTCGCTGCTCCAGACACAGCTGTATTTACCCTGGACGGACAGAAAACGAGCATTCGTCGTTTTCTTAAAGGTACAGTCTATACATTCTATAAATGATTATTATTGAAATAATTAAATTGACTGCACCAATCTTGATGTTCTTTTAACAATAAAATATTTTTTAATAATTATAATTATTATTATTATTTTCAGAAAAAGAAATATCTGACTGCTCAGTCCTTAGATTCTGTTCCAACCATTATTTATTTATGTGTTTATTTATTGGAACAATTAAACTGACTACTAAGATTATAATGCAATATATTTAAAAAACCCCGTATTATTATCACTCTTATTGAAATAGAGGCTTAGTACTGATGCATTCAATTCTTGCGGCTTCTTCACAGGTAACCGTCCATTGGTTCTGAGTTTTGGAAGTTGCACATGACCCCCGTTTCTCTTCAAACTTGATGAGTTTAAACAGCTTGTCAAGGACTTCAGTGATGTGGCAGATTTCCTCATTGTTTACCTTGCTGAGGCGCATGCAACTGGTAAGGACGATAATATTGAAATAAATGTGCCTTAGTCTTGATAACACTAACAAATTGAGTTGATGTAACCTTTGCCCGGATTCACTGCAGAGTCATTCACATGTAGAGAATCGAGAGATAAATGTTACGCAATAAGCAAAATGCTTCTGTTTTTTTCATAGATGGTTGGGCCTTTGTAAACAACGTCGATATCAGCGTGCACAAAAACCTGGAAGAGAGACTGGCTGCGGCCAAGATCCTGGTCAAAGAAGACCCTCTCTGCCCTGTGGTCGTGGACGAGATGACCAACATCACTGCCAGCAAATACGGAGCCCTTCCTGAGAGGCTCTATGTCATTCAGAGTGGGAAAGTTATCTTTCAGGTGAGCGTTTTGCAATGCAGAGAAACTTCAAACTGCACACAGTACAGGAAATACCTCCAAAGCTTCACAACAGCTCTCGTGAGAGCAACTTTTAGAACATTTTAAACTTGGCCAGAGGCTTTACACACACACACAAACACACGCACACTCTTCCTCTTGCAGTAACAGATTTCACGAGTTCATTGAGGTGACAGGTTTGGAACGAGTTGAACAGCATGGGGTAAAGGGTTTATGGTCGCTTTGGTATGTTCTTTTGCTTTTGTTGCATTTTTGTTTGCCAGTGTCTAAATATATTTATCAGGAAGTCCATAGCATGGAAGGATTTTCACATGCATTTTCTTTCTTCCTAACAGGGTGGCATCGGGCCTTGGGGGTACAACCCTGAAGAGGTTCGAAAAGTTCTGGAAAAAATTGAATAAAAGGACGAAAGCGTTTTATCCATGACTACATTTCCATAATTATATTGCACACATAACTCATTTTCTGAGTCCCTGTGTTTGCTTGTGACAGATACAGATCAAACCAGCTGGTCTCTGTATCTTGATGTTTCAAACAGTGGGATATCAAATGTAAGTGACAGCAATATAGTTTTTGTGTATATTTAAAACAGGTGTATTTTTTTAAACAATTGATTATCATACCAGCATTGTATTCAAAGACTATATATAAACCCAACTATCAGCAGAGGTTATGAAGGGCATTTGTGCTTTTCTGATTTCTTTTTGTCTGAACTTGTGACTGTAAATGATGCTTACAGGGTAAAACTGTGAACTGTAAACTGATAATTCAGTCATTTGTTCTAAAAAAGATTAAGGAGCACAGTGTTTTTTAACAACTATTCAAATTAAAAGTCACATATATAGTATATATCATATAAGAGTCAGTGTATATCTTTAAATAAAGCATGACTACTTAATTTCATATTAATGTGTGCTTGTTCTTCAGTGAAAAGTAACTTGAACTTTTTTTTTAACCATGCATGTTGACCTGAAATATTTCAAATAATCTCTTTAAAGTTGCTCAGGAAAGGCATGTATGAGCATGTTGCATGCTGCAGTAAAGACAGAACAAGTTCTCAAAGAAGGCAGTTGAGGTATACGCTTAGTAGCTCACTAACTTTTCATACAGTAGATCTTATCAAACTGAATCTATTATTGGCCAGCTATTCAAATGCCTGCTAGTAACAATAATCCTAGTCTACATTTGGACACTGCTAATCTACAGTACATGTAAATATAGAATCTGATGCCATCTACTACTGGTTATGCTTACATAATACAGCACAAATGCATGTTTTTGCATAACCCTTGTCCGACTATGGCATTTTCACGTAGGAGATCGGAGTCTGTAAAAAAGTCTCTTTAATGTCCCAAGTCTTAAGGACTTTTCCATGGGTGCATGTGTCATAATTGTTCCTGTATCCTGAAAAAGTTATGTTTTCCATTTTTCTTTTGCTGAGTTTATATATATGGTATATAAACAAACTTTATTGTAATTAATCGATTTGACAGCACTATAACTATCGGTACTATTTTTTAGCCCCACTCTCACCTTAACTTTATGACTGCATTTGAACTTTGGGCTCATGTCACATGCTGTATCTGGCAGACAGGATCCTGTTGTGGTTCCTCACTGACTTTCCAGACGGATCAGCTTTCATTTGTCTAAAAAGGCTGATGCACCACAATGCAGCCAAAAGAGGTCATCGTCTATGAAAAAGATTAGACCACAACAAAATATAACAGTTAGAACTGCTTTGCCTCATTTAAATCTACATACATTCATAAGATATTAAACAGGAATGTCATCAGTCGGTCCAAACCTACTAAGTGTCCAGGAATCAATTCTACGAGTAAATAAAGAATTACAAGAGGCCATTCACACAGAACACATTTAAAACCACGAGATATGGGCAGTGGGGGCGGTCTTAAAATTTTTTTTAGACCTGGAGAAGTCATATAAATTAAAAACTTAAAACACTATGGGTATTTATAAAGAATCTACATTTTCAGGATATGCCATGTATCAGGTAGATAGTGAGTGCAAAATATTTTTAATATCACGTATGACTGGATATGTTGTGATATTACTGGTTTAAAAGAGGGGGATCCATGAAAAACACTCCGCTTTTAAAACTTAATATTTGAACACTCCTGGTTTCCTTAATAATAGTTTTGAAATAAAACTGTAATTACAGCAGATGTACCCGAGGAAATCTATTAGCCTTCCGGGTGGGGACTTCAAATAATGTTATGGGGACAAAAAGATTGAGAACTACTGATCTAGAGTAGTTTTACATTGAAAACAATGGAAAAGCAGCACAGAAACATGTTCTGTGGAAATGGTTGCCAATACTATTTGAGAGTTGCTGAGAAAGAAAAACTGAAGACTCTTAAGGATGATCAGTGGTTTGCTGAGTCTGTTCTTTTACACAAACGTCACTCTCACCCATCGCCAGGTACCAGCTGGTTGGCCAAAACCTCTTTTGTGCTCTTATGAAGCACTTCGGCCTCATAGGTAGTGCATGACACCCGTCCAGCCTGTTTGAACATTGCCCACTATGTTCCTGCTTGACAGTTTGCAGAAGAGGCAAGCGAAGAGCTTCATAAATTAGTTCTTATGCCATGCCGTGCCTATTAAAAACATTCCACAGCCTTTACAATGAGTGAAAACAGACAGAGACTTAAGACAATTTGGGAACAACTTTATCTTACATTGAAACTGGTTCACTGATTCAAAGAGAATGATTTACATGGAAATCAAATGGCTGGATCTTGGCCCTCTGAAGAGATGCCACCCTAAAGAAGAAGTCGGGGAGCATCAACAGCTTTACATCATTTTCCAAAGTTAAAATCAATTCACATTGAGCTTTCCCTTTTCTCTTAAAAAGCGATTAGCTGGAAACTGAAAATAGGGGAGAAACGCTGCTTTCCGTCTTGCATTAATATGAATGACTGAAAAACATAAGACAAAAATCCCCAGAAAGGAGCCAAATAATTTAGTAGTCAATATACAAACAAGCCTATTCAGCCCACAGTTAAAAGTATGATGCACAAGCTAACAAAAGCCGTGCAATACAACTACTAAAATGTAAAACAATGACCAAATGCCTGTATAAATAGAATAAGTTACCATTCTAAGTGTATTATGACCGTCTGATGTCGCTCAAATGAAACCTAATACAAAACAAATCCAAACACACTAGAGGTCTGGCTCACAAAAGCCACATCCTTTCGGGATGAAACCATTTCAGAGCTAAAACAAGAGGCACATGGCAGGGAATTACATATATATATATTAAAAAATAAAATAAAAAGGACAAACATGATATGGGTCTCTTTAACCATCACAAATTCATGACAATCGAGCGCAACGGCGGCTCAACATTTTTGCGGGGAGACGCATCCAGGCGCAAATTCCAGTCCCCCTGCCTGAGAAGCTCTGAGAAAGGTCTCATAGGTAGTATGTTTGTCAGGGTCAGCATCTGAGAGGATCATCTTGTCATTCAGTTTTTTTTTTTTTACCAAAGATAGAGACAGCAGTTAAATTTCAGAAAAAAAGAGAACATGAAATCAGTGCAGAAAACATAACAAATATCTTCAGGACTGGCACCCATCAATGCAGTTATTCCTTAAAAGCAGCTGCTTATAATGCTTCAAGACAAAAATGACAGTGTACGAGTAAAATACAACTCCGAGTCTTTCCTCGTTCAGAAAAGACCGATTTTTCTCACCACTTGATGCGTTTCACTGGAGAAAAATAAAAAAACAGGTCGTCGAAAGGCAATAAAATATTCACAGAATTCAAGGCCACGTATGAGAGTTCAGTGTCAAAAAAGTCAGAGGAAGTTTCGTACGTGTAAACCATGCTGAAGTTGGACGTGGATGTCGGATTTCGAGAGACTGAACTGAGATTATTCCTCTTCGGCACAAAACGTATACACATCCAGCGATTATGTCAGCGGTAAACCATACTTTGCTTCTTAATGAGAGATGGCCTCAAAGGGGAACGAGAGAGAAAAAAAATCCAGGAGCATTGAGTCACATTTAGATGGTCTGATCTTAGAGAGGAGAAAAGATTTGCTAGCCATTAAAAAAAAAAGTAACAACAAAATTCATTTTGATATTGCATGAGACCACTTGTGAGGATGCAGGGCAGTCCCACCCAATTCCATTTCCTGTACATGTACTCTGTCTATGTCATCGATGGCCAACTGTGAGTTTCCAGAACGGAGCAAACAGACTGGCATCAGACGCTCATGGTCATGGAAGGAGAGTACTGCTGTAAATACAAAAAAAAGGGTCAAAAACTGAAGCAAAACATTACAGAAAAACAACCAGTCCATGCACTCACTTCACACTCATACACTGTGCCCTAATAGTTGCAAAACGATTAAGAGAATTTTTGAGCAACAGTTTATCCTTTGTGCCGCCCAGTGATCTCATTGGTGTAAAGCTAGCATAACTTGTTTTCTAATTTAGAGGTTGAATTCCATTGTCCTTTTACATTAGGAGATAAAAAGAGGAAAAGTCTAGCTAGTACTTTCAAAACCATAATATAGTATAAAAACATCAAGGTATCTTACATTATCATTTTGGAAGGAGTGAAGGTAGCTGCCTCCTACATCTTCATCTCTTGGGGTCCCGGGTGGATTGCTCATGCCACTCATATTGTTAGGAGAATTCTGATGATGAGATATATAGTAATTGGAAAGTTAAATAGACAGTGAATAAAGTGCTGCAGGGATGACATCATTGTAGGCATATCTGGAAGACAGTGTCACCCTGGTTCCCTTCACAAAAAGCCAGTAAGATTTTTCCATTGGTTTTTAATTCTTGTAAAAAATAAGCTCTATGACCAACCAAACTTTAAGATTGTTTCGTAGGGTTGTCAAATGATAAATCGTGACTAATCGTATCCAAAATAAAAGTTTGTGTTTACATAATATATGTGGGTGCACTGTGTTATTATTATATATATATATATATATATATAAATACACACAC
>JAOTRC010000007.1:8916829-8944587 GCA_027497675.1 Cyprinella lutrensis | reverse complement strand
ACTGGGCTTAGTGGTGCTATATAGCACCATGACCACCGCAAAGAACCCCTGAAGAACCTTTTTTTTTAGAGTGTACACCAGCGGCAGGTCTTGCTCATAGCAGACTATATATATGTATTGGCATTAGCAGCAATTCCGCCAAGACCAGACATATTAACATTATCATGTCCATTACCATGCCAAACACTCCGAGAGTTGTCAAGACAGAACTATTATAATAACACTACCACAAAGAGAGAGTAAATGTAGAAATCTGTTTAAGCTTATGTAATTATTATATCTTGATTTCTCTGTGTTTTCACCATACAGCTCAGACGAAGCATTCAATAAAGTGAACCTGAATTATCGCACAGAAGGGGGACTGTCCCTGCTGCATCTCTGCTGTGTATGTGGAGGTAGAGCTAAAACATGTTAAAACTTTTACGGTCTCACTTTGTATTAAGTGTCGAGTACTATGTACTTACATTGAACAATAAGTGCAATGTACTTGTTGTGTTCATGTTGTATTGTAAAACACTTTTACTGCTATTGAGGTGTGACTCGGGTCAGGTTAGAGACAGCTATGTGTAGGTTTAAGGGTGGGTAAAGGTGTAAGGGAAGGGACAACAGTTACAGCTGTAATTACATGCAGGTATTTTCAATGTAAAACATGTACATATAAAATAAGTCCATTGTATCAATTTATTCATTTCAATGTTAGTACATAGTGGGACCGTTTTTTCTACGGCATGTTTATAAAAGCTACTTAAATGTCCGAGTTGAACTAAGGCCTAATCCTGGCTTAATCCAAGCCCTGTCTGTAAAACGGGGCCATAAAGTTATATCTACTATGATGCAATGATATTGAAATCATCATACATGACTGACATTTCCTTTGCATTAACATATTAGTGTTGAATAACTTTTTTAGGAGCGAATTTCCACCGGTTTAATTGCTTGATGAATTACATTCTGTTGTTATTGCACTTTAATACATTTCAATTTTTTTAAGTTGTTTTCTTTTTCCGCATCCAGGGAATAAAGTTCACATCAGGTCCCTCATGCTGAAAGGTTTGCGTCCATCCAGACTCACTCGGAATGGATTCACTGCTCTTCACCTGGCGGCATTCAAGGTCAATCAAGGGCTAACTTGGGATGCTTTTCCTCTTATAAACAATCCCAAATAATATAACTTAGCATTTCTTTCTGTGATGTAGGATAATGCTGAACTAGTCACTGCACTGCTGCACGGCGGAGCAGATATCCAGCAGGTGGGGTACGGAGCCCTCACGGCCCTACATATAGCTACCGTGGCCGCACATCTTGAGGTGTGTGCTGGACCTGAAATTAAGTTATAATAATTAATATAATAAGAATTATAGGGGTTTAAATAAGGTCATTAACATCTGTTTACTTTTCCTCAAGGCCGTCGATATTCTCTTGCAACACGGGGCTTATGTCAACGTCCAAGATGCAGTGTTCTTCACCCCTCTGCATATTGCAGCATACTTTGGCCATGAGCAGGTCAGGCTGTACTTTGTATCATAAATGTGATGTCCATGATCTACTTAATGGCTTGTTCATGATTTTATTTTATTTTTCTCGCGGGACAGGTGTGCAAGCTTCTTTTGAAGTTTGGGGCTGATGTCAATGTGAGTGGAGAGGTAGGGGACAGGCCGCTTCACTTGGCCGGAGCTAAAGGCTTTCTGGGCATTGTCAAACTGTTAATGGATGACGGCAGCAAAACTGATGGTGAGAGCTTGTTCCTTGTACTCTAAAACTGAAGTGAATCAACAATGAACTGACTTGAGCTGAATAGCGACCCTTTTTGCCTTCTCTGTAAAAAACTATTGTTGGTTTAACTTAAAAAAGTAAGTAACCTGGTTGCTTTAAAATTTTAAGTTGATTGAACTGGAAAAAGTGAAGGAGATTAATTCAGAAACTCAAAATAATAAGTTATCTCAACTAAATAAATCATTTAAGTTGATTTGACAAAAGAAAAATATGTTGTGATAACAAATCTTGAAAATATTTTTTTTCTATAGAACACGTTTTCATAATTGTTGAATTTTACATCTCGACTCTATGCAGCCAATGCTCAAGACAATGAGGACCACGTTCCCCTTCATTTCTGCGCTCGATTTGGACACCAAGAGGTTGTCCGTTTCTTACTGCAGGGCAGCTTTGACGTACAGCCGCACTCTGTCAACATCTACGGAGACACACCTCTCCACCTGTGAGTTCACCTGAGAAGTGAATCACACACAACACAAGGTGGCAGTTAAACTCAACAAATCATCTGCGATTCAGACGGAAGTAATAGTGATTCTGATTCAAGTGTCATATTCCCCGTCAGAGCCTGCTACAATGGAAAGTTTGAAGCGGTGAAAGAGATTATTCAGTTGTCTGGCACGGAGAGTCTGTCTAAGGAGAACATCTTCAGCGAGACCGCGTTTCATAGGTAACATTCCTCAGTTTGTTCAATGTCCTTCACAACTTAATCAACCATTATTAAAGTCTGCACGAAATTCTAAATGAAGGCCTAACTGTGCTCTGTAGTGCCTGCACCTATGGCAAGAACCTGGAAATGGTCAAGTATCTGCTCAGTCAGAATGCCGTGAGCATCAACCATCAGGGGCGAGATGGACACACAGGTAGGATGACAGCAGTAATCTATGCTTTACATCAGTAATAATGACAAAAAATTGCTGTCATCACCAATGTCTTGCCATCTCAATTTAACCTTTGAAACTACAGGTCTGCATAGTGCCTGTTTTCATGGACACATCCGACTGGTCCAGTTTCTTTTGGACAACGGGGCAGATATGAACCTGGTGGCTTGTGACCCCAGCCGTTCCAGTGGAGAAAAGGACGAACAGACATGCTTAATGTGGGCCTATGAGAAAGGTTAGTCTATCCATCTGCCTAATACATAATCACATTTATATTATATATAACTTAACATTATAATTATATAAGTCCAAGTATGTCTAAAATGACAATTTAAGAACATTGCTCTTGAAAGGCAACTATAGAGAAATAGAGGCCTTGATTTCCATGTGTGTGATATGTTTTTTTTTTTTTTTTAGGCCACGATGCCATTGTTACTCTGCTAAAACACTACAAACGGCCTCAGGACGATTCACCCTGCAATGAGTATTCTCAACCAGGAGGGGGTATGAGACACTCTCCACATGTAGCCTGACAGACTAGTACTGTGAATTAGTGCATATGTACAATTCTGTTGCTGTTGTGAAATTTAGTGAAAGCATGAGAAAAAAAAAGTTCATTTTTGTTAGTCGTGTCTGTTGCAGATGGGTCTTATGTTTCTGTCCCCTCTCCCCTGGGAAAGATCAAAAGTATGACTAAAGGTAAAACGCACACACATGCTCACACTGAGAGCTGACTCACAGAATCACTGTTGCTATGATACTATTTTTATGACCTGAAATACTGCCACCCACAGTCACCAAAGTCTTCCAAGAGTCAATGAGTCAGAAACCCTCTTCAAATATACTCCCGCTGCGTGATTGCTACAGTTTAAGCCATTACTTTGTATCTACCACAGATTTTACAAATAACATTACCCATCTTTCATGACTCATCATCGGCATATGTCAACAAAGATGATTAGAGTTTCATACAACGATTGATGTGACGGTACTAAAACAAACTCCCGTTTGCTCTCTTTTCTCTTCAGAGAAGGCAGATGTGCTTCTCCTGAGAGCAAGTCTTCCATCAAACTTCCAACTTCAACTCTCTGAACTGGAATTTAATGAGATTATTGGATCAGGTATGCCAGTTCAATAATATATATTAGCTCTCCATGAGTACCCATTAAACCCTAATTGACTGAAACACTCTAACCATAGGCTCCTTTGGAAAGGTCTACAAAGGAAGGTGCCGTAATAAGATAGTTGCAATTAAACGGTAGGAGCTCTTTACTTGTTGTTCATAATTGTCCACATTGAGTATTCAAAGCGAACTGAATGACATTCATACCTTTCCACAGGTATCGTGCAAACACATACTGCTCAAAATCAGACACTGATATGTTCTGTCGGGAAGTTTCCATCCTGTGCCGTCTCAACCACCCCTGTGTGATCCAGTTTGTGGGGGCATGTCTGGACGACCCTAGTCAGTTTGCCATTGTAACACAATATGTGTCCGGAGGCTCACTGTTCTCTCTGTTACATGAGCAGAAGAGGTAATTTTAAGAATATATATATACAGTATATATATATATGGTTAATACTAAATAATCACAATTTTTGCTGTAATTAATCGCACCTAACATTCAAGTTTTTAATATCTTTTTATAATGGAATTTATTGAATTTCTAAAATAATATAGAAAACAAAACAGTGCTTTAAGATTTCCGGGTAGGTCTAACAAGTAAATAAATATACTGAAATTTTTTAATCAAACATCGCACAGTCTTCACTGCATAAAGTATATATTAAATATAGATTAATCCTTATTAAAGCTACAAAAGTGAGAGTCAAGAGCAGTGAATGCTATTCTCTTTGTCTTTAGTTTTTTGATTAATGTTAATGGCAAGGACAGCAGCGGGTTTATTAGGCTGCTGTCACTTTAAGATATGACGCTGGACACATCCTATTTTCTCACAACTCTTTATGTTCATTTAACTCTTTTTAAGACTCTGCTTACAAGGATACTTGCCAATAACATTTCGACATCATTTTGTGTGTTTTTGTCCGTTGAAGCGCAGAAGCGGCATTCTGTTGATGTTTGATGATGACTTTCCATTGATCAAACAATCTTATTAGCATATTAGGATGATTTCTGAAGGATCATGTGACACTGAAGAGTAATTTAAAACTTGTAATAATTACATTTACTCCTTTTTTTTACATTACATTATTACAAAAGCCCTGATTAGAATATGACCAGAAGAATTTGACCAGAGAAATTTCAGGCAATCCAGGATCTGCTTGTACATTAAGATTTGCATCAATGCCAATAAGCGTCTAATTTCTTCTTAGCGCTCCATATGCAGTTTAAGGTGATCTTCATCTTATTGATCTGTTTGAGTTGGAATGATGGTAGTGTGCATTGATCAGTGGCGGGGAGGTGTTCACTTAACAATGTCTTTACATCCAGAATCATTGATCTGCAGTCCAAGCTCATCATTGCCATTGATGTGGCCAAGGGCATGGAGTATCTGCACAATCTGACCCAACCAATCATTCACAGAGACCTCAACAGGTTAGTCATCACGTTTCGTTCAATAACCTTGGTGTTTCTCAGTCCGTAATGATAATAATCCGTATTTTTAGACTGTCAATGCTGTCTGAGCTCTTTGTTTTAAACCTCCCTTCACCTAGTGATATCTTTTCAGTCATAATATTCTGCTCTATGAGGATGGACACGCTGTGGTGGCTGATTTTGGAGGTAAGGAAAGCCACACACACTTAACATGACACCTGAACAGTTGAGTCGGCATTGGAAATCTTGGATTCAAAATCAAATTTGAAACTGAAAGCTCAATTTCTTGGTCACTAATCAAATTTGTGACACTGACCATGTGAACTCCTTTGTACAAAGGGTCAGATTTTCAAAAGATGCTCTCTGGATCCTTTCAAATCATGCTTGTGTCAATCAACATAATCATGCGTTTTTAGTGCAGCGGTCATTAGAGCAAAAGAGGGACTAACCAAAATACATAGACATGAAATTCATGTTAACATTTCAGTTAGACTTTTGCAAATTGTTATGCTGATACTATAACTTGAAATAAAAAAATGAAATGAAATGTACTTTTAAGTAATGAAAATGTTTCTGTATTGTTCTGCAGAGTCTCGCTTCCTTTTGTCAGTGGATGAGGACAATATGACTAAACAACCCGGGGTATAGGCATTCTGTGTTCTTGGTTAATTTTGTTTATTAATTAACACCTCAAGGTAATACATTAATTGCCACCTACAAATCCTCTGTAAGCAATTTTAATACTGCTTACATTGCGGTTTTGGTTTTGGCTCTCTTGTACGTCACATTAAGTGCGTCAGTGTGTCTTTGGGGAGGTATGTGTGCCTATCCTTTGGGGTTAGGGGGCGTTTTGTTTTGTGTTCATCATTTTTTGCTCTCTGATGCTGTGCAGAACCTGCGATGGATGGCCCCAGAGGTGTTTACCCAGTGTACACGCTACACGGTGAAAGCAGACATGTTCAGCTATGCCCTCTGCTTATGGGAGCTGCTCACGGGCGAGATCCCGTTTGCACATCTCAAACCAGGCATGCACTGCACCTCTCTATTCACTACTGTAATAGCTAATATTGACCCACAATGCTAAGAATGGATCTAATTTTTTTTTTAAACGTTATCCATTAAGTTATGAAAACATTATTTCTGAATGTTCTCTGAAAAAGTTATTTTTTTCTAAGTTAAAAATCTGTTTTATTATTCTTTGAAGTTTATGGGAAAGTTACTTTTGAATGCTCTCTAAAACATTATGAAAGAAATAGCAACATTTAAAAAATGTTAGGCGAACTCCAAAACAATGAAATAAAAATGTTGTGCTAACGTTTCGAGAACATAAGATAACTTTGAACAAGGATTCTATTACTCGAAGAATGTTTGTTTGTAACCTTGCTAGATAGAACATTTTTCTCACGCAGAGAAAAATCGCGAAGCAAAGAGGACATTGACAGTGACAGACAAGACAGAGAAGGTTACTTTAAACAAATTCTCAGCTCGCAGATTCTGTCAATGTCAATTTTATTTAGAAATTCAAACAATAAATACCGTTTGGTGCTTGTAGATGTGACGTGAGATCGTTGTAGAGCTTCAGTTCAAGCGGCACGTGAAGCGATCATCTTGTAAATAAACACGAATGAACAATGTTGAAAGAGGCAAGAGGATTGGAGGATATGTTAAAGAGGCAGTACAACTTACCGAAATGTATTCCTCATGCATAATATCTACTGATAAATGTTTTTTCAACCGAGGGAAGAGGTCAACGTGGGCGCCGTCATCTTAAAATATTGTCTTTGAACTTCCGTTTTTGCGGTCGCGGTTAACAAAAGTTATCATGAGCATTGTAATGTTTATCATGATCATTGTAAAGTCGATGTCTTAACAAATGTCGACCGGGAAATGTTTTACGAGCAGTTCATTCATACAAGATCGCTGTGGAGATGCAGACCGGAAGTCAAAAGACAACGAGCGCAACGCTGAAAATGGGCGGGGCTACATTACCTCAGGAAAGCCATTTAATGGCCATAATATAGCACCTTAGTTGGCTAGAAAAATTAGCTATAGAGGGGAGTATTTTGCTAAATATGTGCACCAATTACATTTTTAAATTGAAATTGAAATTTTGAATTGAAATTGTGATATTTGTGTCAAGCACTAGCCTAATAAAATAGTAGCATACCCATCATAGTACAGGCTCCCATGTGAACAATGTAGCATGTTGTCCTAGTAAAATTATGTTTAGTTACCAACATTGTCATACCCATTACCATGCCATTCACTCCGTGAGTTGTCATGAAAGAACTTTTTTTGGGTGGATTGGAAATACATTTTCACTTGAATTGTCTTGCTTTGAAAAGCAAGATGAATTATAAACTATTCAATTGTTGTTAAATTATGAAATTAAATGTTATTATATTAACATAATTGTGACTACATTTGAACTAAAAAGACCTCACCTCACCTCCTTTACAGCTGCAGCCGCTGCAGATATGGCGTATCATCATGTCCGTCCTCCGATTGGATACTCAATCCCCAAACCCATCTCAGCACTGCTGATGAGGGGCTGGAATGCCTGTCCAGAGGTGAGGGACCCATATCTAGCATAAATATGCTCAGAAAAGAAGTATAATAGGTTTACGCTCAAATACAATAGGTTTATCATGAGTCATACACATTCACTATGAACTTTATTTAGCTGTGATTTGGTATTTTATAAAAATGTATTACATCCATTCTATTACATTCTGAGTCTGCTTATAATCAGTCAGAATACCTGACTATCTCAGGTATTCAGACTGATTATGAGAGAGTGGGCTATCTCTGGAGATAGTCCAGTTCAGGACAGGTTTTATTTCTATTCCTGTTAAAGAGCATTAGCTGCTTGTCTACCATACCATATTTTTCTCTATGACAAAGCTGTGCCAGGTGTTTTCTCAAGAACAGCATCTTTGCAATGTTCTCAGAGCTGGTCTCTCAGGTGTGTGGCAGAAACTGTGTCAAGTGTGCTTGTTAAGAATGTGCCCTGGAACAAAGTGCAGCTTGACACTATTCTCTGTAGAGCACAGAGCTTTTGCTGAGCAACACTTGAAAAGAGCTTGTACTGTGCATTCATTTAGTGTGGATTAAAGAGCTAAATAACATAGTGTGTGTGTGGTTGCAGCAAGGATAGTAGTGAGGCAAAATCTATATGTAACAGTCACTTTATTTAACTATAATCGTAATTTAGAAGAAAAAAAACTACCAACTTTTTAACAGTAATTTATATATCAACAGAGCAGCTGACTGGATAGCAAGAGATAAGTTTCTGTACTTTTAAACAAACCTCTCTGATCAAAATCCCATATTTTTGACTCTCTGTGACAGGAAAGACCTGAGTTTTCCGAGGTGGTTGCCAAACTAGAGGAATGCCTGTGTAACGTGGAGGTAGGTTGCATGCACATAACCCATATTTCCACTATACAGTGCTATTCTATTTGTCTACTACATGTTCATACATGTTTCTATGTGTTCAGCTTATGTCTCCAGCCTCCAGTAACAGCAGTGGTTCTCTTTCACCCTCATCCTCCATGGACAGCCTGGTAGCACGTGGCAGTCCTGGACGGAGTCATGTGGCTGCCCTCCGCTCGCGTTTCGAGTTGGAATACGCCCTTAACGCCCGTGCCTATGCATTTTGGACCCAGAAGTACACATACAAACACCCTAAATCTACCACAAACATATACACTATTCAAGAATAAGACCATGATATTGCAAAAAGAAGAGCCTAGCCACCGGCCTATTGCCAAACTACAACGAGACATTACTGGAAAAAAAATGATTTAAAATAAAAACTAAATAGAGGCCATTCCCCATGCATTAATGGAGGAGTTAGGTCACTTTGCTCTTTTGTTTGGTCAGTGTCATGTCCAACCACAACACTTCTGTACAGTCTTAAGTGCTGTTGCTTGGAAACCGAGGCATGAAAACAAAAGAAAGTGACTGCAATGAAACTTGCATGACATTCACACTGAGATCCTTTGCTGGTGGTCACCTCTCAATTCTTTATGGGTGGTGATGAATGTGTGTGTTGTGGGGAACCTGGCAACTGTCAACAATCCCATCAGCAAATTACAACAAGGGACTCCAACTTTCAAGCCTTATTTAGTTATAATCTATGCAATATGTTTAATGTAACTAGATATAGCAATGTAAGCAGTTTGGTGGTATGAGCAATAAATAAGGCTAAAGTGACTCTGCGAATGACTAACGAAAAAAAAATAGAGGATCATCTGAGCAGGACAAACCCTGCAAGGCCTCATTGAGCTGATATAACAACAACAAAGAAACAGAAGTGTATCCCATTTAGCGTCATTAAAATTTTATATCACGGATGAATCGTAATTGTTCTGAGATCTTTAGCGTAAACCGATACTAATCTCATTGCTGAATCAAGCCTTTCTTTTCTTGACAGCTCTGGTCGGAGGTCTTCACAGGGTTTGGCTCTGGATGAGCTGAGGAGAAACATGCAGTTCCCACCCGTTGACAGAAACGGTTTGTGTCCAACTGGAAGTTATCAAACGTGTGATTCATCTGTTTATGTAACGGCTTAATGTGGGGCAACGTTGTTTTTGCATTTTAATTGACATGGAATATGGCAACAATCATGTTGATATGATCCACGCAAATTCATTCTGAGGTTAAAATGACATTTTCATAGAGCTGCAAAGATGATGTTTTTCAGCATATGGTGGTTGCATTTGAGTGCGTGTCATTCACTGTGTTCTGTGCTATTCCCCACAGGATATGTGTCAGATCCCATGAGCACCATGCGTTTCCATTCATGCAGCAGCAATGGAAGTTTCGAGGACAGCAACTAGAAGCAGAAACTGTCTGAAGAACCACACGCAATCAAATACTTGCATTCATGACATGTCTAAATGAAAATGGCAAGACAAATGTTGATCAACATCAAAACCTCACAAGGATTTTTTTTGTAATTTTTTTTTATATATAATAATAATAATGCATAATGTGGTGTTACATTCAGTATACATACAACTATTGTCAAAAAACTTTTGTACAAGGGGTTTTTATATTGTGTTTGGTGCTTAAATGTAAAGACAAATGTCAATATTTTATTCAAATTCCAAAAGAAAACATTAGCCTTTTTTGACAAATGAGCCAATGTGTGAAACAGGATATCTATAACAGATAATGAATGATGTCACCTAACAACATAGGTACTATTAGAGCAATTTGGCCTTGCTTCTGGGGTTGAAACATTCTAATGTATCATAGGAATGCATGTGAACTGATCATGTAGTACACCATTAAACTAGTTCCAGAAATCAGCAAGATGTTCATGTCATTCACATCAAGCAAATTAAAGTGTTCCGGATACTAATTAGGAACACAGAAGGAAGTGCATGGCTTTAGGGTTTTAGTTAAATTCTCTTAGTTAAGGTATGCGTGTCTGAAGTGGGTCGATATACTGCTAGTGCAGCCTAACCAACTGGAGGGCTCCGCATCATGAATAATTAAATTATTTGTGCAGCGTGCGTCCTACGGTGTCTATTTTCAGTGGGATGTTGATAGCTTCCCTACCAAGCACACGAGACTCACTATGGGTCTCTCATAAGGAAAAGGAAGTGCCATTACTTTAAACCCATTAACATGGGTTGAGGCAGCCAATCCTTCTCGAGGGCAGATGTCCTGCAGAGTTTTGCTCAAATTTACCACTCTACACCTGTCTGGAAGTTTATAGCAATCCTTGATTAACTGGTTCAAATGTGTTTAATTGGGGTTAGACCTAAACTCTGTAGGACAGTGGCCCGGCTGAAGTAGGATTGGACACCCATGGGGTTAGGTGAAAGATTTACTATTACACTAGTAGCTGTTCTCCGTGTGAGCAGTCGTTAATCTAGGATATCCCGTGGGCCCAAAAAATCTTGAATCATCCAATGAGAAAGTACTTAAGGTCTCTGTGCTCAGAGTCTGTTTGAAATAGTCTGTTTTTCTGTTCCCATTCACGTTCCTGCTTCCATCTGACTGTCTGGAATGGTAGTCTACACTTGCAGTGTCATCTTGGCTCCCATTCTCCGATTTATTGACAATTGTGAGGTCTGTAATTACAGTGATTGTGGGACTCTGTGGCTCAATATTCTCCGACTGAGGCACATGCTCAGGTTTCAAATTGTCCTCCGAACTCTCCAAGTTCTCCTTGTTACTTGCTTCCTCTGTTTGGTCTAAATGTTTGGTTTCATCAGTCATATTTTGCTGATTACTTTGTTCAGTCTCTTTTGCATTCAGGTCGACATTTCTAGGTACATTCTGTTGTTCTTGAATGTCTTCAGATGTTGCTGTTATCCCCATGTTTATGAGTTCATCTGACGTCAAAGTTTCTTGTCTAGCAGTGTCTTTTTGTTTGGTGTCTTCATTATTACTCTGTCTTGACCAGGAAGTGACCAAAGAACCTCTAGTATCTCCAGCCTCCTGGACATTTTCATCTTTGGTTAAGGTATGTATGCTGTCATTAGAGTGATTACTGTAAGCATCTGCTTCTATTGCCTCAACTTTAGTCTCTGTTTTCAAGCTTTCAACTACAGACTCTGTGTTCTCGTTGAGGCTGTTCCTTATGGGAGTTGCAGTTTCATCTCTACTCTTGAGTGTTTCATCAAGGCCCCCAATATCAGTACTTGGTGGTGCATCTGTAGCATCCAACACTTCACCGTTTAGTCTCTCCTCTGTTTCTTCCGAGATGAGACCCTCTTCATCGAGGGGTTCGATGAATGTCTGAAAATACTTTGATTCTTGGTGTATGTTAATCCAGTTACTCACTAGATCCACCCCAACTACTTTAGTTAAAGCTGCTGGGTGATCATCCAGATCATCTGAATTAATGCTCAGAACTGGATCTTTGTCCCCATTTTTGACTTTCTTCACAGGTTCTGATTCCACCCTATGGGAAACTGACGAGCCACTCTCTTCATTGACAAGATTCCCTTGCTTCTCCAAAGGTTGCACTTGATCACCATCCATCCCTTCGGGAGCATCTCTACTTATCAGTTCATCCTCAGTACCTTTCAGTTCTGGTTCCTCTTCTGTGACTTTAGCTTCGGCTGAGACAATCTCACTTTCTCTATCCTTATTGACCATCGTCTGTGTTATCTGGGGAGTTATGTTTTCTATGAATGTTGTTGCAGAGGTTTCTGATTCTTTGTCATCCTCTTTGTCAGCTTTTTGGTTGTCACTGCCCTGGTCCTCCTGAGACTCTCTCTCTGAGGGAACAACTTGAGCATTCATCTTGTTTTCTATCTCTCGCTCTTCTTCATTACAATTTTCTTCTTCTTTCACATCTTTATCAGTCTCTGTCTTTTCAGTGTTATCTATAACTTCTCGAGTACTATCACCAGTTGTCTCACCCTCTGATTTGTCTCGCGTTTCCTCTTGGAGATATTCTTCCACCTTATCAGACCCTTCAAGATCTTGTCTCTCTCCATTTTTAGCATCTACGTTCCTATCCACCAGTTCATTATTCACCCCAGCAGGTTCATCCAGTTCTTCCTTACTGGCCACTGTTTCATCCTTGAGGGTCCCGCTGGATTTGTCTCGCGTTTCCTCTTGGAGATTTTCTTCCACCTTATCAGACCCTTCAAGATCTTGTCTCTCTCCATTTTTAGCATCTACGTTCCCATCCACCAGTTCATTATTCACCCCAGCAGGTTCATCCAGTTCTTCCTTGGTACTGGCCACTGTTTCATCCTTGAGTGTCCCGCTGGAACCCATTTCTTTTTGTTCTTCCCGTGAAGCTGATTCCTCATTTCTGTCCTCAAAGTTGTCTTCTAATTTTGTATTCTCACCAGAAACAGCCTCTTTTCCATCACCTGCCTCCAATGTATTCTCACTAATCTCGTTTGTATCTGCCGTCTCATTTTCTTGCTCTTCTATAAACTTTTCTCCTGTTTCTAACTCATTCTCATGCTCTATGTCTTTTGCCTCATTCTCTACACAGTTTCCATCTGTTCCCGCTGCCATCTCTTCCACCTTCCTGTCCTCTTCCTGAGACCCATTTTCCACCGTTTCATCTTCCCCTTTCTTGATTTCTTCTCCAATCTCGACCTCACTGTCTGGTTTCTCGTACCCCTCTTCCTCAGCTCCATCACTAAGTATGTTTTTAGCCTGTTCTCCATCTTCTGGTTCTTTTTGTTTATCATTCATACCATCATCCTCTTTTTCATTACCCTCTGCCCTAACACTTTGAATTTCCTGTGACTCATTTAGTGTATTTATAACCTCAATAGACAGTTTTCCATCTTCACTTTCTTTAGGTTCATCATTCACACCATCCTTGTCTTTTTCTGTACTGTCCGTATTTTGTTTATCTTCTGCTTTTGAATCTTGATCACCTTCTAGCTCACCTTGTATCTCTTCTTCCCTGGGTTTCTCTGCCTTTTCTATTCCCAAATCTTCACTTATATCCTCAACCTCTAGCATTTTTGTCTCTTCTACCTCTTCCCTAGGTTTTTCACCATCTTCATCCTCACCAACAGAGCCCCCACCACCCACCTTGCCATCTGTCTTCTGTACCATTTCCCCAGTTGACCTTTCATCCCCAGCCTCATCTGCTAGGTCTTCTCTTTCATCTCTGTCTGGCTGTCCGTCGCTCCTTCTCTCTATGTTCTGATCTGCGTCATCAGCGTCTGGCTGCCTCTGAGTGTCAGCTGCCCCTGTTTGTGTATCATTCTCTGTATGAGATACCGAATCCATCTCCTCCATCTCTGGAACCTCAGAGTCTGTATTTCCAGTGTCCAGCATTTCAGTATGTGTCTCTGGCTCCTGTAATAATACGTCTTTCTCTTCTTCTTTAAACTCCGTATTAACCTCTGCATTTGTATTGTTCTCATCCGTATCTTTCTCCTGCATATCTTCAGTCTCAGTTTTTACTTCCTCTCTTTTATCTGGTTGTTCAGCTTCATTTGTCCTCGCACTTTGTTCGTCCTTCTGCGTTTCCTCTATGTCTAAACTTACTGCTGCCTCCTGAGTCTCTCCTATTTCTTTTCTTTCTTCTTCTATGTGGACATGAGGCTCTTGTGCCGTTTCCTCACATAGAGACTCTCGTGTGTTGGCTTCACCTTTCTCTGAAATTTCATCCAGTGTGTTTGATGGTTGTGGTGAGGTGAAACCCACCGCGTTCTCCATTTCTGCTCCTGTAAAAGTGAGCATTTACAATTAAACCATTTCAGATTTAATCATATTTACAAATGCACAACTGTCAAGGTTTTTTTTTTACAGGAACTACTTTGTATAAAAAATGTACCTCTTCTAGTGATATTTTGAAAATAAATAAATGAAGTAATTCGTCATTGAGCTTTATATATTATCTGCCCAATTAAAGAGGGCGGCAACTTTTTTACCTTGGGCGTCTTGTTGGGTCTTCACTGAGGCCCCTTCATCTTCCTCGGTGCTTGTATCACTAAACTCTGGCTCTGAACTACATTGAGATTCCTTCAAAATGGCCTCGGCCAACTTTTCTTGCATTGACTTGGCTGTTTATAGTCACGGGGAATGAGACGTGAATTTGGCATCCATGGCAAAATGTTAATGTTAATTAAACAAGTAAATTAATTAATAGCAGTCACATACTCAGTGGGATGAATTTCATTTGAAATGTATTTAAAAATAAAACACAGAAGCAATGAAACACAAAAATAATTGTGTAAATGAAATAATTGCTCAAAGGTTTATTACCAAAAGCACAGCAAACACTTTGAATGGTAACACCGTATGCAGGGAACAATCTGTGCTTTCACACAAGACAGATGTCCGAAAAAGGATCCATAACCATCTCTGATGGGAATACACATGGATTTTGCACAACCTTATCTTGAAGTGTACCAATTAAGCCAAATGTATTTAATCATGTGTAATAGAAAAACAATCAAAAATGGTTATATGCATATTTAAATGGTTCAAACATGCAGAAATCAGAAACTTAAGACAAAATCACAAATAGAAAACACTGCTCTGTTTTCCCACTCATTAGCAAATCCTCAAGAGCCAACACGTAATGCATACTGCTGTTTATAGATTTGGTTGTTTTGCAGTGACTTGGACTATTTTGAAATCCAAGAAGTATCTTGAAATGAAGTCTAAACATTTTTTATGGATTGTGAAAGTCAAGACAGAGGTTTATACTGCAGTATGCTTACGGCAAGACAAATAACATGCAATCAAAAACACATTTGACGCCACATAGCAAACACAAAACCAATCAATACAATGATGTTTGCAAGACCACCTAGAGTTAAACAAACTCTCTGGGGCCTTGACAATTACACAGAAGTGTGCTTTTAACACAATCAGAACTCAAGTCTGTGTTGGTGGGGTTATGTACTTGCAAAAAACCATGCTATCATCTTAACAATCCTCTCCTTAGGTAACTCTTTCAGGCAATATTATGTTTTCAAAATTTGCTAAGTAGTTAAAGCTTGTGTATAATTAAAAAAAATATAGCAAAAATGTAAAATAGATGACTTTAAAAATGCTGTGTAAAGTAACTAAACTACGGAACCCCTGAACCACAACGTAAAAAAAATTATAAAAAAAATAAAAATTTGCATTCTAGCATTTCGAGATTAAAGTCGAAATATTTTGAGATTAAAGTTGAAATATTTTGAGATTAAACTCGAAATATTTTGATATAAAAGTGGAAATATTTCGTTACTAAAGTCGAAAAATTACGAGAATAAATTCGTAATATTTTGAGAGTAAAGTACAAATTACGAGAAGCCTTCCATAGAAGTTTGTGTGTGCATGTGTGTAAAGAAATGCGCTTGTAAAGTCAGACTGCCTCGGAAATGGATCTAAACAAAATAGTAGCTTTTTTTCTTTTATCTGGGCTTTCAACAAAAGTAAAGTCTACCTACAGGTGCCAGTCTACTAACGTGTTACATCACCATCAAATAAACTGAACCATTACCATTTGTTTTAGGACGTTACAAAATATATACTGTGCCGGAATATACTTTACAGGCGAAAACACTTTTCAGACTGGATGGAGTTGTCCAGTCTGAAAAGTGTTTTCGCTACTATTATATTTAAGCTACTATTATATTTAAATCCATCTCTTTTTTTTACAAAAAAAAACTTCTACGGAACACTGTATTCTCGTAACTTTATTCTCAAAATATTACGACTTTATTCTCGAAATATTTCGACTTTATTCTCGCAATATTTTGACTTTATTCTCAATATATTTTGACTTTAATCTAGAAATATTTCGACTTTGATCTAGAAACATACTGGCTTTAATATATAAATATTTTGACTTTAATCGCAAAATGCTAGATTTAAAAAAAAATTTTATGTTGCTGTTCATTTATCTTGCTCAAACTGTTTATTTGTGAATTAAAAAAAGCCCTCCAGTTCTGATGTTGAAAAAGCCAACATGCATAAACACAAAATGTCTGATGATGCCAGGCACACAGCACTAGTTTTCATGCAGACACTGACCTCTCTCTGGCTCGATCTCTTGTGGCTTATCTTCAGGTTTGGCATCCTCCCCAGATTGCTCACCTTCAGTTCCCTCTTTCTTGTCTGTGTCTTCTGACATTTCCAGGTCGCTCTTTTCCATGCCATCCCCTGGACTATCCTGTGTCCCAGAGTCTTCCGCTGCAGCTTGAGGTAATGTAATGTCGCTGGACTCTGTGACCTCTGTCTCCTCCGGTTTGGTCTCAGCTGTGGTGAGGTCCTCCTCTGCATCTAAGCTCTCCTCCGGAACATTAGCAGTGCTGACATCTTTGGTGTCCTCCACAATTTCTCTTTCACCGTGGTCACTGTCACTGCTGGACAAGCTGGACGTTCGTCCAGATGAGACAGATGGTGACCTTTTGACCACTGAAGGAAGAAGACAAATAATCTCTGAGTATCAGGTGTTGAAGAACACAAACAGAATGTATTAGATGTTGACAAATATTGTTGACTACACTAGACATACTGGCGTCATCACTGTCAGAGTTGCTTTTCACTTCATTTATGTCATTTTCATCCCTGGTCTCTTTTTCTCCACCATTGGCAGAAGATGTCTTTTCCTCTACTTCATCAACATCTTCAACTGGTCCTTCATCATCTGCCTCAAAGTCTTCCTCATAGTCTATATGTGAGCATAGCATAAATATGGTCTATGAAATATTAAATAAATAAAAATGTATCCAAAATTACTTGGTATGTAGGACACATACTGTGTGTATATCAGTATACAGTCCTGGTCAGAATTATTAGCACTGTTGGTAAATATGATTAAAGAAGGCTGTGAAAATAAATCTACATTGTTTATCCTTTTATATATTTTTCATTCAAAAAATCACAAAGATCTAAACTTTATTAAAGTAAAAAAAATAAGTGGTGGGAAAATATTATAAAATTAAATTTGTTTTGCACACCAGGGTGATAGGAACATGAAATTATCCAGCCATGAGTATACATATGAAGAAACACAAAGGCCTAATTCGAGTGGCCAAAAAACCTCCAAGGATCACAGCTGGGGAATTGCAGAAATTATTTGAGTCTTGAGTGACAGAAAGCCTCAAAAAATAAATAATGAAACCAAACAGTACCTACATCGCTATTTGTTATTTCACAAACATATAAACGTTAAACTTTGTACCATCTTTGGTCTTTTTCTTCCCTTTCGTTTCTCCATTAGGCTCCGTCTCCATTTCCTGAGGTGTGTCAGGCACTGTGTTAGAATGTGTGTGTATGTCTTCATCTACATCGGTGGCCTCCTTAGTATCTGGGGATTTAGAGGTGGCTAGCTCCTCTTTCACTCTTTTTTGAGGAGGGGTGGGTTTTTTATCCAAGCCCATGGCAATAATACACCTGATGAAGTACATAAGACAAAACCATAATGCATCTTTATTAGTGATGGATCCAATGGTGTTTTTTCAATGGCCAGAACCAATAATGATAAATAGGGAGTGTGGTTATATATATTACTACTGTTGAAAAGTTTGTGCTCTGTAAGATTTGTTAAATGTTTTTGAAAAAAGACTGCAGCTTATTCAAAAAATACTATAAAAACAGTTATATTGTGAAATATTATTACAGTTTAACTGTTTTTTATTTTAATGTATATTTATAAAATTTAATTTTACAATTTACTGTCATTACAAATTAATTATCAGCAGCCATAACTTGAGTCTTCAGTGTCACATGATCCTTCAGAAATCATTCTGATATGTAAATTTGGTGCTCGGGACACATTTCTTAAAATGTTGAAAACATTTGTACTACTTAATATTTTTGTGGATACTGTTTAAGAAATTGTAAATTATAATTCTAATTGTTATAAATGTCTTTAATGTAACGTCCTTGTTGGATAAAACTATGACTTTCTTTTTAGAAGAAAGAAAAATTGTACTGAGCAGCCCAAACTTTTAAACAGTAGTATGTAGGTGTGATATAAATGTGTTTTTTTCCTCACTTACTGTGTTATTAAACTAATGCCGTTTTGAAAGTATTTCATTTTAGTATTAAACACAAAAATATCATTATAGAAATGTATTATCATTACTTGTAGCAAGGAGAGGCTCCCTCCACCCCGCAAAATCCAAAGTGTCCATGTCTGCCCCCAAGCCGAGTGCCTTTCCTGTGTTTGAACTCACAGCAGGAGCTGAGCCTTTCCACTTGCAGGCCGTTCAGGAAGAATGTAAGACTGAAGGGAAATCCTTGGTGACGTCTTGACACAAATTGGAAAACTTCTACAAGTAAGGATACAGGATAGGCAAAGAAAGTTCACTTTGATTTGCTTTTGATGACTGCATCTTGAAATCAAACAGCAGAATCACATAATATATTCTAATAAATGCAACACTGCCAGGTAAGTGCCACTCATTATCAAAAGCCCCTAGATCAGTAGTGTAATGCATGGTGTCCTTAAGATATGAATTACAAAGCACACGTGTACATGGACCTACCTCCCTCTCTCACCATCCCTTTGTAAACACAGAGGTTCTCTCCTCCACAGTGCTGCTGGAAGACCTTGACCTCATCTCTGAGGTCCATCAAATCATGGGACAGGTGAACACTCTTCCCAAAGTATACCATGCTTACTGACACTTTACTCTGGGCTGATGTCCTCTGGAGAGAAGATGGCTGCAGATAAGAGTAATAGCAGGATATATGTGAGCGAAGATTTATTTTAATGGCTATATCAACCTTCATGTTCCTGAATACTCAGTAAATAACTTTAACAAATAGACCTCTGTAGTTGGTGCTGTAGTGGGTCTTAACTTTCGACCCCTGTGTGTGCCGTTCGCCCTCGGCCCTCTCTCTTTTTTCTTCGTGAGGGGCGGCACAGGGGTCACATAGTTGTTAATGACAGGAAGACGGTAAGGCGAGACAGTGCTAGAGCAGTCTGTCAAGGTCAAATGTCTCATGGCGTCTTTGTCCAGCTATAAAACAACCCAGAGAGAAAAAAATATTATTACTCTGCAGTTGTTTGTTTACAGCCCTGGAGACCAAGTGGAGTTCTTGTGCAGACTTTTAGTAGAAACAAAGTTGTATTAGAAATTAGCAAATTATTGATTTTAAGTTAACTTTTTTTTAATGAAATTAGCAAAAAGAATGTGAATATCATAGTTTTGATCATTTGGTCTTGAAATTTAAAGAGAAATGTTAATATTTAATATTAATTGATCTAACTTTTTTTTCATAGACTTTTTTTAAAAATGTTTTTTATATGCAAAGTTTATATGCTCATTTTTCTTATTTACTCTCATTCATACTCTCAACTCTCATTTATTTGGTCAAAAATACAGTTGTGCTGTCTAACACTTTTATGGATTTGTTTTGAATTAATTATAGATTATAATCATATTATTATGAATGTGTCTACTGTCACTATTGATCACTTTAATGTGTCCTTGCTGAATAAAAGTTTTAAAGTATTAAAGTAATCATTTTATGTTTAAATATAAATTTAATGTTTTAAAATTAATGTTAATATCATAGCGTTGATAATTGGGATAATTTTATGAGTAACATTTATATCTCTGACTTTTGATTTCACAGACATTGGTTTCTCTGCAAATCTGAGAACCAACTTTTCTGAAACACCAGGAGAAAAACATGTGAGATTATTTGGGCTTTTTTCCTCTGAAGATAAATCTAAGAAACTTTTGCTCACCATTTATTCTTATTTTCTCTCTAGAAGTAACAATAGTGATATTAAAGACATTTAATTTGTGATTTCTCATTCCTACAGGAAGACACACAAAACGCTGGTCTTTGATACTATGCAAATGAGTACTATTAGTTGGCCGAGCGTGATTTGCACTGTTTTGTACGCAAGCATGTAAGTATTAGGACATGAGGATAGTCTCACCATATAACTGAGGAGCTGATCTGTGTCGTTAGAGGAGTCCTGGTCCGGGGGTCTGTGTCGAGGGGAGGTTCTCTTCAGAGAGGCCGTGGCACTGTTACTGTTCAGGGGCTTGAGACGAACAGGCCTCTGCATCTTCCCCGGAGCCGTGTTGGGCCTTGAGGAACTCGGCTACAGGAGTAAGACAACACACTTACCAAATATTAAATATGATGAATAGTAGAAAAGAGTTTTTTTTTCTTCTGGGAACGTACAAGTCACAGTATTCCTCATTTAAATAATTCCCGCCCAAGACATACACACAAAAAGGTAGCGGGCCTGGTTGAGTTACTTATTAAAACTCTTAGTTATGGTAAGGGACATTTCCGAAGCGGTTGACCAATCATAGCCGGCCAATCAGAGCACCTGCTCTTTTCAGAAGGGGCTTAAGAGTGTTCTTGAATAACTTGAGCTCAAACCAGTACAACTGAGATCTTAACATGTGGGTTTGAAAAAAGGTTTCTAGAGAAACCAGAGCAAACAAAAAAGCTCATGTGTCATCAATCTGCTGGAGCAGTAACTCTCAAGGTGCCTAAAACGTCAACAGGCAAACATCCATGATGGCAGCCACCACACCACTTCATATCACCTTCTGTTAAACATGTCAGAGCCTAATGAGCAAACTAATGATCTGAATCTACAATTAAGCAACCATTAGGACTAGCTAGGTAACTATGTAGAATAAACATAAAGCAGATTATACATTTTATTATATCTTTTAAAAGAAGAGGCAGGATAGGAATTAACAGCACATCACTAGAACAAGAATTGAAGTGCACTTAGGTGGTACCTGTTAATTGTTTGGTATGTAAACTGTAAGGAAATGTTTAGTTTGTACAGCTATTTTTCCCTTTATTAACTGATATGGGCCACTCACAGATTCTGTTGACTCAGATTGCTCTCCCTCCGGCCCAGAATGCCGTGCGTGAGAGATCTTTGGCCCCGTGGGTGGCCGAGGTGACAGCATTAGCATTGGTTCATCTTCATATCTCTTGGAGCGCTCAGCCTAGCATAAAGCGCAAAAAGTTCAATCCCAAAATGTACTTTATTACCAAGTCACCAAGTCGCCAAGGAGAGTTGTAAAAAAGCCAAACCTTTATTTTATGGATTCGTTCCCTGCGTGCAAATTCCTCAAGTTTTCTCTTGATCTCCGTTTGATGAAGACGCTACATAAACAGTGGAAAAATTAAATATATAAAATACTTTTTTGCCTTAGTACAGGATCTATTTACATATTTTATATCCCTTATACATTACTTCAGAAATGTTTAATTCTTATGCACCTTTTCAGTTGATTAAAAGATGAATACAGTATGTAGACTACTATATGTGAATAGGATATCAGCATTACCCTTACGTTATGACACAACACAACATTCTAGCCTAATAGAGCTCCTGGTGTAGTCTCACCTCCATGTCTAGCACCTTGTGAAAGATGGCCTGAGCCAGACACTCTCTCACATGTCTCTGATGTGCTCGCTGGATCAGCTTGTGCCTGTACTCCTTATCAGGAATAATCCGTCCGCTCCGGGAGATCTGAAGCACATGCACCTGCATTTAATGACTGAAGCAACTGATCTTGTATAACATAAAAGTGCTTATCCTTTCATCCTTTAACAGGTTATATATAAAGTAATCATTATGAGAATGCTAATTAACTTATATAAACCGAGATTGATAAATATATGAGAGATGTTAGTTTGTAAATATTTTAACTTCTCGGAATTATCAAATCTCTAGGTTAATCCCAATGAATACATTCATTAAAGTTGTTTATGTTATGTACATGTTATGTCCATCAATATATACATAACATCATTCTTTTATAGGTTAACTATCTTACCAGCCCAACCTTTTGAAGATGTCTCCGTATTCTCACATTGTTGAAGTATCCAGACAGATGTTTGTCAGTTAAGCTATTGTAAGCTGAAAGAAGACTACAGACAAATTCATTATCAACAATGTATATAATACATTGAAAACATTCCTATAACTCATCCCAGGCGTCGTGGAGTTGTAATGTAAGGACGGGCCTGACCAGGCTGATGGAATGATTCAGTGATCCTCAAGGCCAGCAGTGCCAAGGATTTCAGCTTGAGGTGAACACTCTACATCTGTGTCAAGTGTAGTCTTGGAAATGCTCGACTGTTTGTCTGCCTGGCTTTTTCCGATACAGATTTGATTTCCCCGAGCGTTTGTAAAGAAGACAACACAACCTGTACATCAATCCTCAGGCCAAGTAGATACCATTACCAGTGTCTGGTTTCTTTTGGAATTGAGTGTGGATGGATAGCACACTTAATCCATGGCCCCCCATTGAATTCATATCTCCCTCTAAAATAGTTCAGAACTTAAACATGGTGTCTGTGCAAGACAGCCATAGGAAACATTTAATTTAACTTAATTCTATAATTAACATGTCAGACATATATTTAGCATGACAACTATATATTTGAGGTATATTCAAAAATAAACACCATTAAGTTCGATTCAACATTCAGTTCAAGTCATGCATGAAATATATTGCCTGTCCTTTGCGGATGGTTGATTTATTCCTGTTGTTTTATCTCCACAGTAACAATTAAGAGCGTTTGGTCAAATAGTGTCTTGCCATAAAAATAAAGTTGAAAATTAATCATTATAATGCAAATTGCTTGGTAATACAAATGGCAGTCTAAGACAGGACAGCTAGTTAATAATAGTACACATTTCAGTCAACACTGCAACTTGGTCAAGCTTAGTTACTCACCCTGGGTTCAAATGACTCATTTTGCCGGCGCGTGGTGATCTTTGATATGAATAGAGATAACAAGCGATGATTTTAGAGTTTTCTTTAATCCAGGGGACATTAAAACTATGTGTGCATCCCGTCTGCCCGGCTCTGAATACTCAACACCTTTCCTCGCGAGGAACTGATGACAGCCTGCGTTGCCATGGTGAATCACGTGATGATGCCAATAACTCTACGCATTCTTTCTTTGTGCTTTGTTTAAATACGATATTACTTAAACAAGTTCATATTTATACGTCTAAAAGTCAAATGGACGTGGAGATATATCTGAGGTGTCAATAAAAATACAGGTCTTATTTGATTAAAATGGAAAAATAACCAAAAAATAAAAAAATGATGGTTATGTATTGTGTAGCTGTAACATATCGCTTTTGTCAGATGTTATGGTTTTGTAGATTTTATTTTATTAAACGTGGGGATAGTTAATGTAGGTCACGTTCCAATAAGCCTTAAGGCTGTACTTTGATGCCCTCTAGTGTTTTCACTGGAGATTGTCTGCACAAACTGAAGGAATCATTGAATCATTTTATATTACTGATATTTCAATGCAGTGACATATATAGTGATATATATACATATTCCATGTCAGTAAGTAAAGTTGATTCACTTATATACTATATATATATATATATATATATATAGATGAGCCTGTCGTAATAGGCCTAGTCTACTCTGCCCAATATGTACATATTCCACCCTAGGCCTACTCTATTTTCACCTAGCCTACATTCTTCTAACTATAGCCTACCACAAAATATTTACTCTATAACTGCAAAAATATGAGCACATATAATGTGTGTGTGTGTGTGTGTCAGGTATATGAGTGGATAGAAAAAACCTGTAAATTCTGACCTTTTGGGGAAATTTTGGGCCCTATGATTAAAACAGCTTGTTATAGTGTTTAGAAAATGTAACAATGCAGAAAGTTTTCTGTGATGGGTAGGTTTAGGGGTGGGGGTAGTGCAGGGGATAGAATATACAGTTTGCACAGTATAAAAATCAGCACGAAGAGTCCCCATAAAACATAGAAACCCAACATGTGTGTGTATGGTCCAGGGAAACCTACTGTACGTTATGACAGCAATATCCGAAATCCTTGTCCGTGTGGGGACAGTTTTTGGTCCCCATGAGAAAAACAGCTTATAAATAAGACTAAATTATGATTTTTTTAAAAAATGTAAACATGCAGAAAGTTTTCTGTGATGGGTTTAGGGCTAGGGTTAGTGTAATAGTATACAGTTTGTACAGTATAAAAATCATTATGTCTACAGATAGTCCCCATAAAACATGAAAACTCAATATCTGAAAACACAACAACGTGTGTGTGTGTGTGTGTGTGTGTGTGTCGGATGGCATGGAATTGTCGCAGTGTTTCGGTGTGTAGTGGGTGGCAATGCAGCAAGTGCAATCAGTGTTAGATTGGACATTTGTGCTGTGATTGTGGAGAAGGCAATCACTTCCTGATTAGGGCATTTTTCCACAACTCTCTGATTGGACAGACGGACATGCAGTCCTAGATCATCACTCAAAACATGCGGGCTGAAGGCCTCATCAGAGCGCACAACGAGAATTTACATTGTTACACTTTGTTAAAAAAATATATAAATAATAATATTTTGACAATTAAATACGTAATAAAAAATAACCACTTAAATAAAAAACTCCATAACTAAAAACAATGAGCATTACAGCTAGGCTGCATGCCTTTCAAACAAAATTAATACACAACAGATGCCAATTTCAAAATCAAAGTTTCAAAATATATATATATATATCAGTCTTTAGCCATACTTGCTGAAATTTGGTTAAAATTAATAAAAAAGAAACTTTTATACTTTTAAAAGTAGCCTAGCCTAGTATTTGACCAAAGAACACATAAGCCTAATCCTCATTAGGCCTTCGACAATAGGCTATTAGGCTATTATATTATTAATATTTTACATTATTGTCCTTTATGCCATTAAGTAGGCTAGCCTACTAATATAAAGTAAGAACATATTTTAAAACATCCTATAAACTGTGTAGGTTTTGCGGCACATATAAGTGTCTGTCAATTGACAAGACAAATTGCATAGCTACAATTAAAATTAAAACGCTAATTTTCCGGAAATTGCTTTAGGCCAACACATTGTTTAATTATGGGACACCATGAACCAATAAATACAGAGAAAGCGCTTTACATGTCATAATGATAAATTGATTTTTTTTTTTTTTTTTTTTTTTTTTTGTCCCGGTGTGATGCGTTCCGTGCACAGTTCGTTAGAAATGTTTCCACCATTTCCTCTAAATTATACCAGAAGAAGAAAAGAACCCGCCTTGAAATCGCAGCAATTAAGTGTCAAGAGTTTAATGAGACCTCTTCACCTTTGGGTCGCTCTGGTTGAGCGTTTGTGCCAAACGTGTGGCTTTTAATTGCTGTTATTAAATAAATCAATTCTCTTCTTCCTCTGATTCTTCAGAGGTTTTGACTGGCATTCGTAATTGATACGTTTGGGGTTAAGGCATTATGTATGAACCGTTTCCGAACTCCTAATGCTGATTTCAAGTACATAATACATGCACAGATAACCATTAGCCTCTAACAGTCGGACATGGTTTAATAATAACTGAAATTCTTAGTCTAAATGCTGTTTTGGCTAGCTATTGGTTGCGGTTGTCATGGTGAAGAGAAGATGGGTGATGTTTATGGGATGGAGCGCGTACATTTAAAGGCTGTTTCGATGGGGACTTCGGAAATCCGGAGCGCATTCACCACAGTCATGTCTACGGGTCGCAGTGAGGATTTTACCAACAAGTGCAAAGAAGTTACAAGCGACGTTTGCATGGTAAATATTTTTTTATATATATTTTTTGCTTGACCAGAAACCGAAGCCATCTTTAAACTATAAACTCTTTTCAGTCAGTGATAGGCTAACTTACAAGCTGAAATTGTATTGTTGAGGAGGGTCATATATTTTGTGGTCCAACATTGAGGTTCATCTCTCACAAACCGTAGTTTGGCGTCCTTGGCAAAATTAAAATAATAAAAAAACACAGTTCTGTTATATACGTGTGATATGAAAACAACAACAACAACATAAAAACCGTCAAATAAGGAAAAATAGCCTACCTGTGCTTTGCCGGTGTAATATGTTAACATCATCGGTTGCACTTCCTCAAGCGACCAAATTTCAGAAATCTTTGTAAGATATCACTTAACATTTATCCATGGCAAAAGTACATTTCTTACTAAATTTAATTTTCCATCTCTATTTTTAAAATTAGAAAAAATTTGAAAAATCTGATATTTTAATATCTAATCAGTCGTTCAACAGTTGACGTAGTTGTTTAATGCTTCGCTAACTAGCAGAAGACATTAGCAGGGTTTAAATCCCAGTGTGCAGTTGGGGCATGTTGTAACACTGCGTTACAATGTGTCCCTATTAGAACTGATATTATTTTCTACACTTTTATGAATTCTGTTGAGAACACACGAGAAACATGCAAATTAAGACTGAAAGTCAATGTGCAGAAATGAATTATTATTTTGTTTTGAACTATGCTGTTTTCCGAGTGTTTGTTGTCAATCTAAAAAAAAATGAGTTTATTTTTAATTATTTGAAAATGCCATTATTTTATATGAAAAATTTAATAATTGTATTTTATTAAGAAAATACTTTGGTTTGTCTTGTATATATATATTTTTTTATTTGATCAGATAGCATTTTAAGCTGTCATGGTGATGTTACAATGTGCCTATGGGGCATGTTGTCACATTTCACTTCCATTCTTTCGGGGTAAATCAAGAAAATAGTATACACTGTATTAATAAAACAAAACCACATAATTGTACTGGACATGTGGGAAATTAATGTGGGGGAAAATAACTACTCTAAACCGAAGTAGATTTACACAAACGGAGAAAGATTAAAAGCGTTACATGTGCGCCAGTCTCTCTCTTGTCTTGACGAACACTGTGAATGAGAAGATCAATGAGCGAATGTATTGAACACTCACTGAGTAGAGTTTCCTGGATCCATCTTATTGGTCTCACGGGCCTTGAATAATAACCTGTTCTTCTGCGAATATTCATTGAGCCAACATGTGTAATTCCGCAAAGGTATATTCATGTTGTTGGACATGTTTTGAACTGATGATGTCGTCTGCAGTGAAACATGGATACATTACTTCTCAAAATCGACACTCTACATAATTATCACAATAACATTAATATAAATATTAAATATAAAACAGCAAGTATGTACATAGCTGTGCTAGTGCTAGACTGAATCAACTATTTCATGCTACATATAACATTTTAAATACAGGTTTAATGTCGTGAATGTTCTTTATATATATATATATATATAAATATCTGTATGTCTTGGTTTAGTA
>JAOTRC010000007.1:8895968-8906098 GCA_027497675.1 Cyprinella lutrensis | reverse complement strand
ATTAAGAGTGTATTTGCAGTAAAACTGTAATATTATGAAATTTTAGTTTTTCTATTTTAATACATTTTAACACATTTTTCATTCCTGTGATGTAAAGCTGAATTTTCAGTATCTTTACTCTAGTCTTCAGTGTCACATGATCCATCAAAAATCATATTAATACTGATATGGTGCTCAAGAAACATTTCTTAAAATTATCAATGCTGAAAACACTTGTATAAACATTTTTGGAAATCATGTTACATATTTTTTTAGGATTCTTTAATGAATACTTTGAGTTGAGTGAGGTGGATCTGAATCCACTGCTGCTTCAATGTATATGTAATGAATGAGTGATTATAATCAAGGCATTAAATCAATATTTTTCCTTCTAAAAATCAAATGAGTTGAATGACTTCTCTAGGCTTGTCAGATTTTATTTTGTTTTAGAAGTTGCTCATTTAGCTCCGCTTCCAGAAATGAAATAGGGACTTGTTTTGTGTTAAGGTCTTCAACGTGTTAAAACATAAAGGGGTCATTGAAGACAATAGTTTAAGGGACAATTTCTTTGTTAAAGCCTTAAAGACTTTCCAGTTAGTCTAAAGTCTAGCTATCCTTGAGAGAAAGAACACATTATCTTGATGTTTTGAGACGACTCTCCAGTTTATAGTTAGAGCCTGGCCAAATCCAACCTTGGAAAAGCTGTGTGTCGGATTCGAAAACGGTAAAACCCAACTGTTTAACTCTGGGGGAGTTGTAAAATTAGCATATTTCCAAAAAAAGTAGAGTATCCCTTTAACACTTATTCAAATGAACCGCACTAACAGAGATATCGCACTAGAGTTAGTTTTAATGAAACCAAAACCGTCAAGTGCGAACACACCCTATTTTACTGTAATATACCTTTCAGTTTGTGGTCGAGATACTCCAGAATAATCCTGATGAACTGTACGATGGACAGAATCAAAGCTCCAAATGCAAGAGAGCCTGTGTGATACCTGGAATAGCATTGTAATGTGATTATAGTGAACATTTAATTTCGGTCCAACAGCCCTCCACTCAGACATAATCAATCGCCTACAATCTTTAAAAGCACTGATGGCAACATACCTTAGAGCCCTGCCAAATGATGAAGCCAAGGGGCAAGGTGGGATGTCTTCTGGCTTCCTCAAGGCCCAGTAATATGAGGCAAAAGCCCCAGCGAGGGTGCACTGGCCCAGAGCGATGGTGAAATTCACCAGCCAGAGGAAAACCAGTAAATTGCAAAGCTGAAGAACAAAGATATAACGGTGGTACACACTCTCCCCGCCGTAAAAAGCAAACGTGCACTGGGAGCCCGGACACAGTGTAGTCACGTTTGATTGACTGAAGGTCTGAAACACAAACATTCACCAATATGATATAGTTACAAGATAAATGGACTCAGTACTCAATAGTTGAGTAGATAATCACAGTTTACAGTAATTTTAGTGTTTACCTCTGGGTCACAGGTGAGATTGGTATACTTGCAATCGGGTAGTGTTGACATTACTTTATAGACTGCGTCACCAGAGGATGCCAGGAACCTGAAAGAAGTTATGGTTAAGGACACTAAAATACAAACTAGTCAAAGCTGACGTGTCATTTCTGTTAAAACTGCTCAAATAAAAATTGCTCAAACAAATCAGTCTCTCCCCAAAATTATGAATACAATCATATTAATATAAGATTACATGCATACAAGTTCAATTAATTCGAGATTTGGATACACAGCTGTAACGGCCCAGTACGCGATGCAGAGAGCCAGCAGAAGAAAGGTGATGATGGGATAGAATAGTGTTGACATAATGCAGCCAATTGCCCTGTAGGAAAGAGAGAGATGTGAAAAGGTAAAAAAACAACATCTGACAGCTTTGTTTTTAGGTGTTTTTCTATTCTTTCAATTTACATGCACCAGCATTAAACAAAAGAAAGAAACTAACTTGCTGCCCTCCTTCAGTAGAGCGATGGCAATACGAACTCTGTTCCGCAGGAATATCAGCACTAAGATGATGATTGCTTCGGTGACAGCCAAGGAGATCACTGCGGGAAATGATCAAGCTGTCATTTTTCCATCAGACTCAACTTTTCATAACCTTCAACTTGACAGTCCAGGTGCATTGCTTGGTTTGAGATTTATTATTTGATTTAAACTGCACTACAAACACTCATATGCTGGGATAACTGAAGAAATCTCACTGAATATGAGCCAGGTCTGACTCAGCTGCAGGTAAACCCGGAAGTCAGTCTGGAATCCAATGTCTGAGATGGTGATATCAGAGTCCGGCTTTCCCTTGAGTGAACTGTACTCCCAGTAACAATGCCATATTCCTGTAAGTGACAGTCAGGACACAGTGGGTGAACTCATAGTGTAGAGAAATTCAATCTAACAAGTCATTTAGTGTTAAAATGATAGTTCAACAGCAACAACAAAAAAATTCACCTTCATGTCTTTATAAACCCATAAAACTTATGTTAAAATGACTTATTTAAAAGTGATTTTATGTCAAGTTCCACTGAAGAACGGCAGTCAAGACTGTGACTATCCCTTTAAGAGGTTATTGTAAAACATTGAGGTCTAGTATATGACAGTTTAGTCTTGGTCTATAGGGTTTTGTAGTCATTACCAACCATAGCCCACAGCCACGATGACCCCGAAGATGACCATCCAGAAGAGAATGCCAGCGGTGAACCTCAGCAGCAGAATAAAGATCAGACTGACCAGCATGCTAATCACCAAACCACTGAAAACACCCATAAAAACAGATCAGCTCCAACATATTCATCTATTGTATTTAGTTTAAAGGTTAAACACTAATGCGGTACATACATTAGGATCCAAAACCACGAGCTGGCGTAATCCTCAAAGACCTTGGTACCGAACTCCTTTGCATCCAACAGGCTGGTGATGCCACTGTAAAAGAGCAAGACAACCATCAAAACCGATACAAACTGCACATTTAACTGTACAGAGCAGGATATGAGGACTAAGAAGCAGTGACACACTACAGATCAACAGTGATCAGGTGGATGTTTCACACAAGTGTTACCAGTGTAAGAAGACATCAGATTTGTTCTATTGCTCTCCATTCATGAAAAAGCCATGTTTTTTTCATGCACGGTGGAGGACAAGGGTTAAGACTTTGTTTATTTTATCTGACACAGTTGAAAATGATGCTGTGAGGGCCAGAAGTACAGTCTGTGCAATAAGCCCATCTAATTTTCTCAATCTTTTACAGATTTTTTTTGTCTCCAGACTTTATTTCTAACATCACAGTCTCATTTCCATTCAGGTTAAAATACAAATAAACATAGTACAGTCTATGTAAGTCTATGGTGAGAGAAGTATTTGTGGTATATACACTACCGTTCATACGTTTTGTTTGTTTGTTTGTTTGTTTGTTTGTTTTTTAAAGAAGAAAAAGAAATTAATACTTTATTTCAGGATGCATTAAACTGATCAAATGTGATGGTTAATACATTTACAGTTATACGTATATAATACATTTACTGTTGTATGGATATAATGTACTGTATATAAAAGAAACTTTCTATTTTAAATATATTCTGTTCTTTTGAACTTCCTATTTATCAAAGAATCCTAAAAAAGGATCACATTTTCCACACACACAAAAAAGAATACTAAGCAGCACAACTGTTCTTTAATCCAGCATATTATAATGATTTTTGAAGGATCATGTGACACTAAAGACTGGAATAATAATGCTGAAAATTTTGCTTTGCCATCACATGAATAAATTACATTTGAAAATATATTTTGCAAACAGAAAACGGTTATTTTAAATTGTAGTAATATTTCACAATATTACTGTTTTTACTGTACTTTAATCAAATAAATGCAGTCTTGGTGAGCATAAGAATATTCTTTCAAAAAAAAGTTGACCCAAACTTTTGAATGGTAGTGTATTCAATGGATTTGATTTTATATCCTGTAAGCTAGATACATATTTCATATATTTTTGTGATGCTCATTTATTTGTACAGAAGTGAGGTGTTTTTAAAAGGACAGCAGCAGTGTTGTGCAAGCAATTTGCTTGTATGCTACAAGATTCTAAATTTAAAGTAGTTTACACTTTATTTTTTTGAATAAATAAAAGCAGTTGTCTACACTTAGCTAGCTAGCTATGCTGTATAATAAAAACACCAACAGTATATTGCTACAAAAAAAGCTGTGCAGACAACTGGACTCAAAGAATCACGTGAAAGATTCATATGAGAGAGTGTGAAAGTTCATTCGGCTGTAAACCGGAGTTTGAGGGAAAAAAGAAGCAGCATTTTGACATGTTCTACCACTACTTGCTGGAAAAAGTAGCTTGCTGCTTTTGACAACGGCACAACTACTGTCATGCTACTGGAAAATATAGTTAGGGTTAGTTAGTTACTTCCAAACAATGGTTAACAGAGATGAAGTTCTCCAAGTAAAGCTAATAAAAAGTACGTTTCTCTAGAGCAGAGAAGCTATCGGTCAATGGAAGAGAGATTAACAGTCCCAATTTTAACAGCGTCATCTGCATTTCAAACTCCTACGATCAATTTTGCATGGCCAAAAATATTATCAATCTGGTTCCTGTCCAAAACGATCATCATTACTTCCTTCCATTTGCCATATATATATATATATATATCAGACATCTGAAAGGCAGTGGGATTTTGTCAGTGACCTCAGTTCTGATGAGATGGAAAACAGATGTGTTTGTCCTGTTCTACAGATTCTTTGAGAAGCCGCAGGTGCAGAATGTGTGATGAGGGAGGTTAGTTCGTAGATAAGCGAAGGACAAGGTCAAGTTTCAAAGCTGACAAGAAATTAAGACCTTTCTGTTCCTTGCTGCATGGCCGTGACTTTGCTACAAAAAAGAAGCATTGAGCATGTTACAAAAGACACACAGGAAGCAAAAACCTTGGATTTCTGAAATCAGGTAAAAAGCATCAGCAGATCACAGCATAAAAGTGCTCGTTATTGTGAGCGAAACTCAATCCAAAAGTATAATTGGTCAAAGCCTGTTTACACAAGACACAGTCTTGCATTCAGAAACAGCTAGATGGAAATCTTTTAACATTTTACCATGTAGCAAGATGCAACGCAGTGGCTGAAGACATCCTGTGTAAACAATGTCTATTAGTTACGAGAAACCTGCCTGCTAAAAAAAGAATGCACACCATGTGAACTTTCACCCCAGGCATTCACATTGGTGCTATTATGGCAGCAGCAACTCATGCAAACATGCACAGCTTGACTTGTTTGTGTGGCTTAAAAGGCCAGATTCTCTCTGACCTTTTTAAGGCCTAATGTCATACCCAGATAAAACTGTCCTCTCTTGCCTGGATGGAAAGACAGTATATTTAGGAACAAATGTTAAAAATAACTATTATTTGTTTAGCCGCTGTATCTACAGCGTCAAAAGCAGATACGCACACACACACTAAAATAGAATATAGTTATTTAAATGACACATTTTTAACAAAATACCAATATTTTTACAGTATTTTTAACTAAATAAATGCAGCCTTGGTCCTATAAAGAAAACGTTCAAAAAAAAATATATATATATATATAAATACTCAAATACTCTTATCTCGTTGAAATCTTGACGTATTTACAAACGGTTTGGTTTCTTACAAATGTTATTAACCTGGCAATAATTCTGGATGATTATTTATTTATACACTTACTATTCATAAGTGTGCAGTGCCATAACTACATCTTTGATGTTTATAACAAACCAAACCGTTTGAAAATCGGTAGAAAGTTATGGTTATTTAAAAAGTACATGCACCATTAAACACGACGTTACGAGTGCGTGAGCTGCCTGTGACAAGATGGCCGCCAGTAGCAGACTTCGACCTCCATTAGCCAGCAGCTCGGATGAGACATCTAGCCTTTATTATGTATATCTATGAGTAGAAGGCTATAGCCTTTAATGAGGGATGCCAAACACTCTTAATAAGGGAAACTTACTTTGCTGCTTCTCTCAGATCGATGACACTTCTGGTTTTACCATGTCCATCTTTGAAGCTTGTTTGGTTGGCAACAGTTAACGTCCCATTTCTGGTGATGAAATCGGGAAAGCACCTCTGGAGAACTGAAAGAAAGTGAATAATAAAGCCATGTATTTATATTATATTAATATATGTGATATGTGTAAAAACACATATCTACTTTTCTAGATGACCAAGACAGTCGAGGGTACTGGGTCACTTCAGCCCGTCACCTACGTGCCCACTTCTAAGTTAAAGTATTTACTTTACTTTTCTACATTCAAACACTAGAAAATAATGGTGAATTATCTGAACCTCTTACTGAAAGAAATCTGTATGTTTTGGGAAACTTTCCTGTTTATAGTTAAAGATCGAACAACTTAAAACTTGAAGAAGCTGTGTATCTGTGTGTGTATGCTAATATTCTGTCTGGCACTTTGGGGCGATGGAATGCTGGCGCCTAGAAACACAGTTCTGTGACCTCAGAAGGTCACATCATGCCTAAATCCAGCGTCCGGGTGTCAGCCGCGAGGTCATTAAAGATATGCTTCTGTCGATCAGTCCATGTGTTGAAGTTCCATTCCAATCAGTCCATTTTCTTAGCCAATCAGAATCATTTAACTCGAAGTAATGAAGTATCTTAGACCTTGGACGGCATGACTTCTGCAGAAGAAACTGCAAAACATTCTTCAGTGGAATATTTCTTCATTTTATTCTGGGTCTTCATTTCTCATATCTGGTTCATAGGTCTTTAAATGTAAAATCCCCTACAATATATAGTATTCAAAAGTTGTTGAGGACATGCTTTGTGTCTGTCAGCACTTTTTCCTCCCTGACTTCAAGGCCTGAATTCCTAAGAAGTGATAAGCAGCTGCTACTATCCAAGGGTTTTACAGCATTCTGTGCCTCGTCTGCCGATATGGAGAGGACACAGCAACCTTTCTCAGCTTTGCCAGTGACATTTTCTCTTTTTCTGTCGCTCATATTACATCGAAGCTGTTGTGATGGCTTCAAAGAGATCCAGCGGCCTGAACTGAAACTCCTGATCTCCTGCCGCACAAGTTTCTATCCATGTTCACATACGTTCGTGTCATTAGCAACTTCATTTTAATTACACATGAACAGGATTTCACATGAATTAATTTAGCCCACGTTTACACATATATGTTGGGTTTATTTGTTCTGGCACTAGTTCACACAATCAGAACTTTCCAAGACTCTTCTGAAATAGCATTTGCACATTCTTGGTGCAAAATTTCAGACTATTAAATGTAAATGCACATCAGCACTAAGACATTTTAGGACAGAAGGCATAGTTTTGATTATGTATTCCAATAAAAAAACTCACATGGTCTGCTTGGCACAATCATTGAGGGACAATCTTCATCCCGTAGCACCTGAGAAACCGGCTGCCAAATGGAAAAAGAAGAGGGAAAAAAGAAGATATTTTACAAAAATAAACCTGAGTATTCATCTCTCTACAATATCTCCAGTATACCAGGCCTGCCTCAAAAACACCATGTGAGCTTCTAAATGTTCATGTGTGAAAATCCAGTGACGCAGCAGAATTATATCATTGACGTTTCGCGTTGGTAGATTTATGCACTGACGGGCGAAGGAAATGTGGCGCCTGCTGGACGATACAGCTTACGCATCGGCTTGCTAAGATGAACCATCGTCATCACAAGTTTTAATCAATCTGACAATGATAAGCATAAAATTCCTCTAGAGATATCAGGGTCCCCACCATCTTTTTAACTAATAAACTTCCATGACTTTTCCAGTGATTTGTGATTACTGGATAAGTAGTATTATTCAATTAATTATCATTTAAATTCAGATAAACATTGCAAATAAATCATATAGACTCAACGAAGCAATGAAAAGAACAAACTTTTAAAAAGATTCACTTTCAAACAGGTCATGACTAGTTTTATTCTACACAAGAGCAAATTCTAGACAAATAAATATTTCAGAGCAGACAATAATATGAAAAATATATAAATATATAACCTATATATCACTATAGAAATATCTATGACATTGATTTTATTCATTTCAATGGCCTGGGGAAAAAATAAAATAAAACACAAGAGACTATTCAAGACTATTTTCAAGACTATTCAATCATCAAAAGCCAGTCTAGATGTTTTTGTTCAGCCATCTCTGAAGTTAAACTAAGCTCTGGTTCTTCTGGATATCCACATGGTACCTTATCAGGATTGTTGAAGTCCGGCTTGCAGAATTGCTTGTAGTATTCCCAGTAGCTCTTATTGCGTCTATAGTTGTATTGCATGTCAATGTATGTGGAAAATCTATCTGGGCACTTGGATACACACAGCTTAAGGTGAACAAGAGAGGAAAAGAAACATCAGCTACAAACAAAACAAAGCATGTGCTAAAAAACAGAGCAATCTTAGAAAAACAGACAGATAGTTTGCAAAGTGTCTGTATTACCTGAGTTGTAGGGCACTGGAGGTTAATGAGGACTGTAGGATTGGCACATTGTAAAATATTGAAGTAAAATAATATGGCTTTATTTCTGTGGGGGAGAAACAGAAGTTGTTTCAATCCATCTTTGAAACCTGAATGTCTTAAAAATTAATCAAGGTAAAAATTAATAACATAACATATATTGGCCACCATATCGGTATCGGCCGATATATATATTCATTTTTGATTGTTTTCGTTATTGTCCCGATAAGAAAATTGTGCCGGTATATTAAAGCAGGAAATAATGGATTATTTCCTTCAGCTGAGACACTTCAGATCCGCACAATTCATCATGAAGGTTTTGAATTGCTTGAAATATGATTGGAAAAACTGTAAAAAAAGGAAAATACAGTGCTGTGCATGTTGCACTTAACAAATCTATCATATAGGCTACAGACAATTATAATGAGAACATTATAATTGTGTCCTTAGGACATGGATTTTAATGGTGAGTCTATTGTTTTTGTAACCAGGCGGCTCTCAAAAATTTTATAAAAATTTGGATTTAGATTCATCGGCCAATATCTTGGTTATTGGCTTTTAAATAAAAAGAATTATCGATAATATAATATAAAAAAGTGTGAGACTACTTTTAAATACTCTTTTATTTATTTATTTTTCCATTTAAATATCATGGCTTTAACTCTACTCGGACTCATACTCACGCATTAGGGGTTTCCTGCTGTCCACAGAACTGCCCATAGCTGTCTGTCGGGTAGACCACTTTCCGGGGGTCTCCATGCATCCAAGCTTAAAAAAACATAACACAAGCCATGTCAGCTGAAACATGTTTCTCAAATAAGTTCACCAAAATTGCAAACATCATGCATTTCAAATAATTGCTATAATTTTAAAATTCAACCTCTCCGTATTTTATGCCACTAACACTACACCCACTGTTCCTGTTGAGAAGGAACAGGCAAAGGCAAAGAGGACAAACAAGAAAAGATGCATGAAAAACAAACTAAAAATAAAGTGAAACCCCATATTTAATTTAGAGCATAAGAAGCTCTTTATGTAATTTAACATGAGCGATTCAAATCCACAGTGAATCTAACACTGCAGCTCTGTGGAGAATGATTGTGCCCGTTGATTTAATTCTCTCTACTTAAGTCTGCATGGAAAAGTGAATTTGAGCTTCAGGGGTCATGTAATGTCACCTCAAGTCTAAAAGGGTCACATGAGATGTCAGTGCACTTCAAAGGGCAACAGAAAAGCCGGTCGTATTAATTTAGCCTAGTCAGGATTAAACCAATAAGAGAGGAGTGGAATGAGATCATTGTGAGAAAGAAAATGCACTGGGAGAAACAGCAACCACTCCATAGACACAAAATGTACAGCCTAAAGTATTAGTATCATAATTTGAATGAAAAATTAACCTCAATTTCAGAATGTTTTGCTCTTTGGTTTGTCCCATTTACTATAACCACGGCAGCAGCTAGAAGAACTGCAGCAATGTCTCAAAGACGTTTGAAGAAACCTTCCTGCAAAGCTACCTGAAAAACGATGTATATATATATATACACTCACCGGCCACTTTATTAGGTACACCTGTCCAACTGCTCATTAACACTTAATTTCTAAGCAGCCAATCACATGGCGGCAACTCAGTGCATTTAGGCATGTAGACATGGTCAAGACAA
>JAOTRC010000007.1:8860451-8870724 GCA_027497675.1 Cyprinella lutrensis | reverse complement strand
CCATGTCTTTCTTTCTTCAGTCGAAAAGAAATTAAGGTTTTTGATGAAAACATTCCAGGATTTTTCACCATATAATGCCCTTTACTGGTAACCAAACGGTTGAAGGTCCAAAAGACAGTTTCAGACTAGTTCAGCTCTGTATCATTTACTCACCCCCCATATGACTTTCTTTCTTATGTGAAAGTGTCATACAATAGCTTTGTGGCAGGAACAGAAGTAAATAGTTTAAGAAACATAATATACTTGCTTGACAGTCATAGGCACCAATCAATTTCATTGTCTGAAAAAGAGCAACTTTGACATTCATAAAAACCCCACAAAGAAAGTGGTTTAGAAAGACATGGGTGTGAGTAAATTATAATAGAATGTACAGTACATGGGTGTGATGAAATATAAAGCATCAGATCCTAATATAAAACAGCTGTTGTTGTTAGTGAAGATCTTTTTTTTATTTTGGACATCTGTGTCATATTTAGATTTGACCCTGACCTGTGCTTATCAAAGCATGTTGATCTCATCGTCATGAGGCATCTCTGTCATACTTCTCACTGACAGACACATCTCTCAAGTCTACCGGCTCTCATTAGTCGAAAGAGAAATCCTTTCCGAGCTAATAAGAGCTCCAGGATTTAGAGACAGATTTTAATGGATACAGTGTGGAAGTAATTTAGTAAAAGTCAGAAGCGAAAGATTTGCCCGTGCTAGTGTTAATGAATAGCCAGTGTAGAAGATGGCTAAATGAACATGGCCAACAAGTCTTTATCACAAGCAATTTCTAACTATCAGTGGAAGGAAATGGTTTTTCGATTTCATTTCACCCTGAAGAGTAGCCGGAAAACATGCAGAGGATCTGTCTGATGAGGAAAGCTCATTTTGAATGGTGTGATGGCTATGATCCAATGTCAACCTACTTTGGCATTTTAACGAATGACTTGAGTCAGCTTTAAAGGGTAATGAAACCCCTCTCTTTCAGCTCAAGTGTAGCTCGCAATCTTTTTGAAAAATGCAACTTAAATGGGCGTGGTTGGCTGTGAGAAGAAGGAAGGGGAGTGGGTGTGGCACGGCAGGGGAGGGGAGAGGGCGAGATAACTGTCATTGGCCAGTGGCCCATGCATATAAAGTGTCCCTAAAAAGCAGTGGTAAAACGTTAGGAAATGTTAGATTTTTATAGCTGGCAAAGTTAAGTCTAATGAAATACACTGACATCTTATTTTTTTCCTTTCAAAAGTAACTAAATTCCCTGCTTATATTAGCTTTGTGATGGATTTTTTCCTGAACCTGACCATCCTACAATAATACTCACTCTATTCGGCCAAGTCTTGTGTCTGAATACTAAACCTACCCTATACCCTAACGCGTCTACACATCGACGTCGGCCGCGTACTAATCCTATAACCCTAGCACGTCTCCTGTCGACGTCGGCTGGGTGCTAATAATTCTAACTTCTTCCTGTGCAGCTTAAATGACAGACAGACTTCAGTAAATGTCCTTCAGATACTCTTTATTTCAGCTGGGAGTTCAAAAGATGTATTACTCAACTTCAAAGATGTAGTACACGTTTTATACGATAAAGCCAGACACATAAAAAAGAATCATTATGACTAATTATTTCATTATAACTGATCATGTCACACTCTATCTATATGATTGGTTACTTTGTTTAAAAAAGTCCCATCCCCTCATCATCCTTTGTGAGTGAGATCATCAACAAAATATCCTAAATCCTTAAAAACAGTTTGTAAAGGGTTAACATTTCAGTCGACCACGTCTTAATACAGTAAAAGAACAGAACGTTCAGTTCATTTTCAAAATTACATCGACCAAGGAAAAAAGTTTGTTAGATGGTTTGTCATAAAATGAACTAAGATTTATCCTTTTTTATTGTTAGATCTAGAATGGAAAGTTTAGTCTCTTTGAGACAAAAACGTGGAAGAAGGATAGATTTTATCACATGATAGAAATGTAAAATCAGAACTTTATGGTTAGTTAGCATAATTCATCTTTATCTATTAAAATTTTGATTGCAATCTGTATAGCAAATCTCATAACTAATATAAATTATTTATACTGTACATTATAATGTTGTGTTGCCTATTCTGTAGTATTTAAAATTACTACTTTTAAGACTAAATAAAGAGTAGGCCATCAGTTATCAGGTTTAACTTTAATAACTATTTTATCGAGATGGGCCACAATATTTGATATCATCCGAATCGGCCGGAATCTAACCTTTTTTCCTCCGAAAGTTTCTCAGAAAGAGAGAGGGAGATTGCTTTTAGAGTAATTATGATCAAATGTCCCACTGGAGAGAGCTTAAGAATTAGGATGTTAATGAGGGAATAATAAGTGTGGATGGTTATTTACTGGGCCTGATTTGTGTTCTCTCCACTGGGCTATAATCTCCTTGGAAACGACCCTGTTTATCACAGGAGAAGAAATCTAATAGAGTCTCTACAGCTAACAGATAAAGATAAAGAGCTGTCTGAGGGCGTACCGCTTCAAATGCATCATCTTACTTAGTGACAGGTCTGTAACAGTATAAAATGAAATCGCCCCTTTGTTTTGAGGTCATGCAAATAGCTCAAAAATTAATTAAGCTTATTTTGCATAAGTAAAGTGCTGTGCTGTGCATCATATTTAGCTTGAACATGTTTGGAAATTATTTGTATTTGCTGGAATATTGATAAAAATACCAGATTTTTGGTTAATTAAATGGAATTTGGATTCATGTTGAACATGTTTTGAGCTGTATGTGGTTCTAGTTTTTAAGTAGACTTTGCTCTAGATAGACTCTCTCTTAAATTAGATTCAGAATGCTTCCCCCCGAATCTTTTCCCGTGGGTTTGTTCAATGGTTTAGTGTTGATTATACTGGAGGGATTCAATAATGGAGCCATAACAATGAAGTATGGACCAGGGACTTTGATCTATTCTGCCCTTTGAATGGGTTTCCTGCATTCATTTGCCAATGATCTCATTTAGATGTACGTAAATCATTCACTCACCATAGGTTTATCGTTTTCTATTTTTTGGCTTTCATATTTGTAGCATTCCATAATAGTAGCTTTTAAAAATAATATAGAATGTTTTCAATTTCTAAATTAAAGTCATTTTGATATTTAAAAATATCTTGGTAGTTTAACTGTCTGGAGGTAAAAAGAAAAAAGTTCATTATAAGTCTGAAAGTCTTGAAAAAAAGACATGTGAAAAAAAAGAGTGTTCTGTGTAGTTTGGCTAAATCTTTAAGCAGTGATATATTTGGTAATATACAGGGAACAAAATTATAAACATAACACTTTGAGCTGAACTTGAAGATCTAAGACTTTTTCTATGTAAACAAAAAGGCCTATTTCTCTCAAATATTGTCTAAATATCTATTTAAATCAGTGTTAGTGAGCACTTCTCCTTTGCTGAGATAATCCATCCACCTCACAGGTGTGGGATATCAAGATGCTGATGTAAGATGTACTTTTTGTGGAAGAAAATGTGAATGTTTTTCAAAAGTGTATGAAACCAACTTGAATATATTATATTGTCTACATGACAACTTCTCCTCATTGTCTCCATCCTCAGCCTCTTAGGATGCATTGCAGAAGTTGTGCCTTAGTGACCAGCTCTGGTCACATGACAGGAAGTGATCGAGGTGCAGAGATTGACAGTAAGGAGTGCGTCATCCGAATGAACGACGCCCCGACAAAAGGCTACCAGAGTGACGTGGGCCAGCGGACGAGCCTACGTGTGGTCGCGCATTCCAGCGTGCAACGTGTGCTACGAAACCGCCTTGAGCTGCTCACCTCCAGCCAGGACACCTTCTTTGTCTTCTGGGGGCCCGGAAACTACATGCGACGAGACGGTAAAGGCCTCGTCTACAACAACCTGCGCCTGATGAAGCAGGTGATGCCTAAACTACAGGTGTATATCATCTCACGGTTGAAGATGTTGCATTTTGATGAGCTTTTCAAGAAGGAAACAGGAAAAGACAGGTGAGGATAAAAACGTTTCTTCGTGTTAGTTAGTTTACATAATTTTGTTAGTTTTCCGGGGGATATAAGTTGAAGCACGGTAGATTATTAGTGCCGTCAAAGCAGGAAAAGTTTAATTATATCTCTTGATTTTGTTGCTGCATAACACTGTTGAAACTATACGATTTATTTTAGAATTCCTTGGTTATATGTGGAAGTATATCTCTAGGGTATTATTGTATTTGTGAAACCAAATTAGCAAATTAAATGTACATGTCTAATATAAATGAATATGAGTGGATTAATTGTTATCATGTCTCTTGATTTTGTACCATTTGCTACAAAATTGTATCATATATTGTATTTTATGAGTATTTTATTTCTGTGTGGAAGAACATCACAGCAAAATATTGGATTGAATATATTATTATTGCATTTGGTAATTCAAAATAGCAAGTCCATTTTTTTTATTGACTAATATGCCTCTGGTCATGTCAAAGCTTAGAATCGGTAGTATTTGCAATCTCAGACCCAGTTCGTTTGCTGACATTCCTTGCTTCAATACGCTGTGTTTTCCACCAACTGGCAACCCTGGGAGTCGGAATACTATTATATTGGGTATCAATCCATGGCAGTGGGCGGAATCACACAGACATTGTGACATGAACGCACAGTAGCATTGCTTTTCAGAGTAACAAGTATGTGAACTTAGCATGATTCCTAAATATCTGCAAACATATTATGGTATTTTTATGCTTTATTAGCCGACAGTCAAAAACATACATGGAGCACCTTTAACTTTGAACATTAAAACTGGGGTGGGAGGAAAATATGATACACATGACCATTACTCATTGATCTTTTAAAGAGATGAAGTTGGAAGAGTAACTACTAATTCACCGCGGGAGGGTTTGTCGACTTATTGCAGACCACCAGTGCCTGCTGGAGGGTTATTATCACTGGCCCACAGGGCACACGGCTTGGCATCAGTGCAGATTAAGGGTTAGAAACGGATCAGTGCCAGCTGGAGACAGCTGCCAGCTGGGATGTACCCAATTCAAACTGCTCAGGGCAAAACACTCCCATGTTCTTAAACTCTTGGCTTTTTTTTCTACATCTTTTATCTCTTTTATCTGATAATATCACTCTTATCTCAATCCATCTCCTAAACTAAAACATGATACTCAAGATGTTTTTCCTCAAAAAACGAAACTTGTTTCCATAGAGACAGCATCCGTTGGATTTTTGTGTGTGTCTTGTACAGGGCTTGACATTAACACAGGCCAGATGCGTGTGGATTTCAGCAGTGGCGTGTAACGCTGTCACTCTTACTAGCCACGTCTATGGCGGGTTGAATTTTATATAATATTTACATTTTTCAATTGTAGTCTTTTAAAAAGGCATCTGAAATAATAAACTAATTGCAATGTAGTGTTGTGAAAAATATAGATTTTTCGATAGGCTACATATCGATTATGATATATCTGAAACTCAAATAGCCTAGTCATTTTATGCATAAAAAAATACAAGATGCCAATTGGCTTTCTCGCTCTCTCATCTCTCTGATAGCGAGTTGACACACAAACCCGCCTTCTCTCACTCACTTAATTTGCATGATTTGAGTTTTGTTGGTGTTTCAGGGCTTAAATTTCAGCGTGATTGTGCGTATTGCGCATAAAAAAATATTAAAACAGTCAAATACAGACAAAATAATGCCAATAATGTCAGTCTTGGTGTGTGACTGTTCATGTAAATAAGTGAGTATAAACAGTTGAGAATAAAAAACATGTGTAACACTATAATGGATCCAAGCATCAGGTCTCAACGCTGCCAAATTATGAGGTAATAATAAAAATATCTATATTGCAGTTTTTCCCCATGGTATCGATGCCAAAATTGTGGCCAGTGAAAATGTTGAGTAGCTTGTATGTATATATATCATAGCTACATAGATGTCCTCTTTATCTTTTGTTTTTACTCAGGAAAAGGTCCAATTCATGGCTCAGCACGGGTTGGTTCACCATGGCAATCGCTCTGGAGGTTTGTGACAGAATCGACGTCTATGGCATGATTCCTCCTGACTTCTGCAAGTGAGACTTTCTGCTTGATATTCATCATGATGCTTTTGGATACCTCTTTGGTTTGACATGATTTAATTCAAACCTCATTGCATTTTGGCGGTTTATGACAGATTCAATTATGCACGTCTTCTCAGGTCTCCCAAGCCCTCGGTGCCATATCACTACTACGAGCCTGCAGGGCCGGATGAATGCACCATGTATGTCTCCCACGAGCAGGACCGGCAAGGCAGCCACCATCGTTTCATCACAGAGAAACGTGTCTTTGCCAACTGGGCACGTATATTCAACATACACTTCTATCAACCTGAATGGAGACCAGCGCCTGTCGCAGAGAACATCACAGACTCCTCCTGAGGAAGTTTGGGTTGTTTTTAGGACTCTGTTGGACACAGTGTGTTCTTTTGAGGACAATTGAATGTTTTAACTGAAACATTTTAACTTGAACACATTGTGAATTATTCTGTTCTTTCTAGAGGATTGAAACATCAAGAACAACTTCAAACAAGGCACATGTTGGACATAAACAGACTGATCATTTTAATTGAAAAAAAATCAAACAAACTGAATGTGCTGAATGAAAATGTTCAAAGATTGTAAAATGTGACCAGAACATGCAGTGCATTATGATCAGTATACTTTATAATCCACATTGGTTCATATTTCAGAAAACTGGGTTAATGTATAATTAAATCACATTTTCTGTTGCCAGCAATTAGTAGTTTGATATCTCAGGCCATATTGTCCTCCCAGTGTAATTTCATTTTAAAGTATACATAGAGCCTAACGAATTTAATTTTTTATTAAAATAAGTTTGTTTAAATTGGGTGGTTTTAGAGTGTTAAGCTTTAAAAATGCTGGGGTGTTTTAACCCAATTTTGGGTCAAAAATGGACAAACCCAAACGTTGGATTAAAAATTGTAATTAAAAAATGTCACACAATGACTGTGTTTGTCCATATTTGACCCAAAGTTGGGTTAAAACAACCCAGAAATTTTATATACTTCTCTTGGTGGCACGAAACAGAACCTTTTGAATTTGTTTATTTTGGCTAATTTAGTTTTTGTACAGGACATGTAAAAAAGATGCTTATCTCTTAAATTAAACTGTACATGTTTATTTATGCTAATAATACTGCAATATTCTCAGTGGTTCTAGTCTTTCCTCTAAATCAGGTTCCCAGACCGTTTCATGGCTCTATTTCTATTTGACTATTTTACATTTGGTGGCTAATTGATATGAATTTGTTAGAAATGATCATATGTGTTAGTAAGATCAGCTTTAGGGGCTCCACACATCTATGACATCATTGGAACTTCAAAAGATTTTTCTATGACGTCACTGAAACTTTGAAGTCTGCAGCAGTTTTCAAACTGAGGAAATAAGTGGTTCACACAGTCTAAGAATGGTGGTGCATTCATGCTAGGTCATAAATATGAAAAATACAAGTTATTTAATTTAATTAACAAGTAAGTTGGTAGCCATACCTTGTGCTCAGGTGTTCTCTTGTGAGAATGACAAATCTTTTGACGGATCCTTCACAGAACGCGTCCGAAACAACATACTATATGCCCAACCCAATCTCACAGGGAAAATAACTATGAAGTGGTGATTTCATATAATGTGAATTGTTTGAAAATGTACTATTTTTAGGTTAGAAAGAAGCATGAAGGTCCTACCTTAAACCGCCCCTCGGAAAACATTTTGCGAGCAAATGTAAAGTTTCTCTACGGAACGCTAAAGACTTAAAAAATCATGCTGGCTTCTCGTACAATAGTAATTATTGTAAATAGGCTTTATGCACAGCTGCACTACTTCCTGAACTTCAGCCAGATCCTTGTTTCCTGTCTGCCTTTATTAGGCAAAATTGATTAATTCAGGTGTGTCTGATTATTGTCGCCTTGACTACCGAGGTCAAGCACACCTGAATTAATCAATGTGGCCAATAATTGCAGACAGGAAACAAGGAGCTGGCTGAAATTCATGAAGTAGTGCAGCTGTGCATAAAGCCTATTATAGCTTCTTCAAAAAATTGGTCATGAAGACCCTTTTAAGTCAAAGTTATAATGCAGTAAGCTCATAATCACAACTTCAGAAGTGGGAAAAGGACATTTCCGAAGGCAGCAATAATTTTTCCCCCAATTTCATATATTTTTTTTTTCCATCACCATATTCCTGGAGGGCAGGGGTGGCCCTCGAGATCCATTTACCTAGAGTTTAGCTCAAGCCCTGATCAAACTGACTCAAGTGCCTGTAGCTTTCTTGTAATCCTGAAGATCTTTAGCTTGTGTAATCGTGTCTGATTAGGGTTGAAGGGATCCCAAGGGGCCATTTTGAGTTCTGTGGTTCTTTTGTAAACCATCTGTACTTTTGTTTCAAAGAACGAAGGAGGCATTTACTTCTCTGTTAGCAAAATGGCACCTATAACCAGTGCTAAAACGTATCCCTGTAACATCAAGAACTTTCTAATTGTCATAAAATCTCAAGTTATTTGCTGAATTTTGTCACATCAATCATTTATATTGGAGTTTCCCACACATATATTTTACATCATCTTTGGCACAAATGCTAAAACATTCCTTCATAAACCCCTGTGGTCTTTACTGCTCTTCCCACAACACTGAACCAAAACAAGCCAACTCTGGCCATGACAGCATGACCTTTACAGTGTGTGAGAGAGAGAGCTTTGTTTTTTTTTGTTTTTTTTTTTTTACAATTCCATGTGCTTTTCCTTCAATTGCCATTATAAAGGTTGTGTTCGAGCGTATTGACTTGCTGCCTGCAACGTTGTTCATTTTGCCTCTACAGCTGGAGGTTGGGGCCCAATGTGGAATGCTAATAGTGTGTTCTTGCTCAGGCTTATGGGAACTCCTCTGGTCTAATAGGATATCACTCTATGAGTTCTGCTTATTCGCAGTGGCCGGCGAATGTGCCTAGCACAACAACGACTATCCCCCAGGATGTCAAGGGAAATTGAAGGGCTTTAAAGGACACAGGAGTCAGTAAACGAGGCTGGCCTTTGATTCAGCTCTGCTGGCTGCTCCTGTAATCAGTCACCCGAGGAAACACTGTGATTACGGATGACCTTGGATCAGGAGGCCTGAATAAAATATGGTGTGAGTGACATTTCAACTTGGTTTGGACCCTTGTGTATTACATTCTCATTTTTTTAAAAAAAACCTGCTGAGTTTACAATCAGTCTCTGATTCGAGAGGGTTGTTTGGAAGGTGGGTTAGTTTTCTACTAAATAAATTTTGTGAAATTGAACATTTTTCTAAGCATGTCGTAGAATGCTTTAACTAAACATTGCCAGGAATAATACCAGTTTGTCATTTAACCTCATTCCCACAATAAAGCTGAAATCGCAAGTAGGTATACTTATTTTGAATAAGTAATATTATCATATGTGACCTACCAACGTCAGTTAGGCAAGTTTCTGTATGGCTCTTAAGTCTGAAATAGACCAGAGCCAGTGGTTGTTCTGTTGGCAAAAGCCAGTGCCTTGAATTTGATGTGAGCGGCAACTGGCAACCAGTGCAGTTTTGTGCGTCTCTTCGGCTCGTAAAAGACCCCTCTTGCTTTAGCATTTTTGGATAATTTGCAGAGGTTTTATCGTGCATGCTGGAAGACCTGCCAGCCAGGAGAGTATTACAATTGTCCAGTCTGGATAGAACAAGTGCTTGGAAAAGTAGTTGTTTAGAATGCTCTGATAGAAAGGGCCTGATTCAGGTGGTCGTGGTCTGTGATGTTCAATTGGTCATCAATCACAACTCCAAGGTTCTTGATAGACCTTGATGGAGTTATGGATGATGAACCTAGCAATGTATTGACTCATGGTCAGTACTGCCATCTTGTGTTAGTGCTAGTACACATTCCAAAGATCACTCTTTCAATAACATATTTTTGTAACCAAGTGATTATTCAGGGTTGCAATGTAACTTACAGTAGAACAATTACTGCTATAAATGTTATTGACTGTATTAATTATATATGTACAGCCATCTAATTTATTTAAGGATCACATTCTGAGTCTCCCAATTTGTTTTTTATTTAAATTATGTTTATTAGAAAAAAAACGATTAAACAAATAAACGATTAAATAAATAATTTATGAGGTTAATTAAACATATTTTTTATTATTTTTAATATTTTTTTATTATTATAGACCATTTCACAAGATGTAAACAACACTGGTCCAGAAACACTTCCTGTTTCAGTTTGTAACTGTTTTCTT
>JAOTRC010000007.1:8836086-8848313 GCA_027497675.1 Cyprinella lutrensis | reverse complement strand
AATCATCATAATGCAGAGTAGAGTGGCGCCGTCCGATTCGTAAATTACTTGCTTTGGTGAGTCGAATCTTTTGAACAAACCTTTCCGAAAAGACTGAATCAACAGAATAAAACGACTCAGAAGAGCATTGCAGTGAAGCGAGGATGGCGCGGATAGATTACTTTTGATTATCCCATATTATATATTCTCTGATTATATATTACTTTCCACCAATATACACACACGAAACAGAGTTTGTTTTAATAATTAAATTACATCTATAATTGAATTTAATATTAAAAACGTTTTTCCCCCATACCAGATATGTAAATGTCATGAATCAATGTTACAGAAAAATACAAATTAGTTTCTAAATAATTCTCGTAAGTGAAATAATGGCAAATCTGAAACAAACGACATTAAATAACATTAAAACATAGCATTAAACAGCCGTTACGTGATGACGTAATGTTGGACGCACAAGAATCACTGAATCGTCTTTTTAACAGATTCTTTTAACAGTTCATATGAACAGATTTGTGCAAACGATTCAGACGTCCCATCAGTAATTAAGACGAGGAGAGTGTCCAGACTACTGTACATGTTTTTTTTCTACCTGTTTTACGACGTTGCGCAAGGGCTGTGCATTAAAACCACGCTAATTTGCCTCGGGCTTAAAACAAATTTAGGTTTAGAGGTGGAAAAATAACACAATTGGAGACACCATTTAATGACACCATAAATATAGACAAACATCACCCTGTTATGAGCCCTATACAATACAGCAATTTTTTGTATCCACTACTTTAATTTCGGAGTGATTAGAACATTCTTCATGCATGTTATTCTTTATGCCATGTTATTTTTCAATCATATGTATTATTCTTATTTCCTTTTCATATTTAAGTATTACTTTATTAATTTTCCGTCTTCATTGTACTGTTGACAATTATAATACCATAATATCAGTATTAGCTGGAGCAGAACCATAAATTTTATACAAAGCGGTGGTGGAATCTACATGGAAGCATTTACGGTAAGTGAAGGAGCTCGTGGCGACACCAAGTGGATAAAATTAGCATTACAACACAATCCATCTCTCTATCCCTCTACCAATTCATCCATCCACTCACCCATCCATCCAAAACCGCTTATCCTCTGTAGAGTCGCGGGTACCCATAACCAACAATAAGCAACACATTTGTTCCAGTATTTATTAATCATCGTTAAGTTTAGTTAATAAAATGCAACTATTTATTGTGAATTAGTTCATATTAAAATAGGTCTATTACATAGTATTAACAGATACAACTTCCTGATTAAATAATTTATTAATATATGCCTGAAATTCTAAGATTAATAAATATTTATTAAAGTATTTTCCATTGCTAGCTAATTTTAACTATTAACACATATTTACGAATCAAACATTTTTGTAAAGTGTTACCCATGCACATGATATCAAGACACATGTTACAGAAAACTAAAGCAGAAAGTATTATTTCAAATAAAACATATTTGTTAAATATAATATGATTATTGATTTAATTCCCTTAAGTTGTCTTTACAAATTTCAACCTCAAGGTGGGAGTCAAACAAGACTTTAGTTTGGAGAGTTTGTAGGATGATAAATCACCTTTGGTGTCATGATGCAATGTTTGTGAATGACGTTTGATTTCAGTTTGTACTTCGTATGACTTTCAAACTGAAACCATGAGTTAGATAAACTTGTTCCTTGTTCATTAGCCATGTTTGCGCTTTAAAAAAATAAATATATATATAAAAATCAGTGCATCTTTATTATTGGCCAAACCAAGCATATTCTACTAGGCTATGTATAGCCAAATTGTTATGCCTGCATGATGCTTCTTTCTCGAGAGTTCAGGAGTAGTTTTCAGCTCATTCACATGCATCATTCTGAATACAACCGTTTCTTCTCTCACCGAGTCCGACCTACTTCTGTTTAATTGGATAAGCATTCAGTCTCTACCGAGAGAGAGAGAGAGCGAGAGAGAGAGCGAGACCGACTGGACCCACACAGTGCGAACCGTTATCCACCCGTATCCACCTGCAAATAATGCGTTCATGGAATCTGCACATTCCTCGCTGACGTCACGGCGGAACCGAATAACGGAACAATCGCCTGTTGTTGCTGTTATGATGTTATGAAGTGCACTTTGGAGTATTTCCTCGCGACACGGAATGTCCCACGGAAGCGCAAGTGAACAACAGGTGGATTCCGAGGCCAATCCAGCCCTGGAAGTAGCCATACTTCTGTGTCTCTCCGCCCCTATGAGTAACCATAGCAAAGACACCGTAAAATCCAGCGTACCGGAAAGAAGCTGAATAACGCGCTCGCGATGTGGATCATTTCAACGTTGACGTGACACGTCGTTAAGCGTTAAGATTGACAAACTTACTGACACAGTTCATTCGGAATGATGTCACTTTACGTCTGAAATCGTCTTCTAATAATAAACAGAGGCTGTGTATTTCTGTCCCGAGGGAGTGTTTGAAGACTTTTGGAGTTATAATGCCTGTCAGTAACGGGTCGGTGATGGATTTGCCGTCGGAATACGTGAAAATAAAGGCGCATTACGGAGGGTGAGTGTTGTAAACTTTCACAAGTTATTGGTTTAAAGTCGGCCTGCTGTTCAGTGGCGTCAAAGGTCGGAATATGTCCGGTTTTGGGCAGATTAATGTGCGCAGAACTTCCCTCCCACACCTGGGAAACTTTGACATATTGAAAGTCTTAATATTTCTTTCAACTTCAGATTCATTTGATTGACTTTTAACAGATTAGTTTTTTTTTTTTGGAGACCTTAGCTGTGACAGTTGAGAATATACTATATAATCAGACATGTCAGAAAACATCCAGACCTTTTTTATGCCAATTAAGAACAAATGCCATCATTAATAAACTATTTTTCTAAAGGTAAACTCAGTTCTGCTAGTTAAAACGTTTTACATATGAAGAAATGAACAATATATTCAAAAAAATATCATTAAAAGTATGAAGAATGTTTTTATTTTACTTGAAGCATGTTCCCATCTCATGGGTGGCACATATTGACATCACATGACCACCAGCCATGCCATGCTATTGACCAAAGTTGGTATGTTTTTGATCAGCTAAAAGTAAACAGTAACTTACTGTGCGCATTTTTCAGCATGAAATATTGTTGTGGGCTGAAGGTTATGCTCTTATTGCCACTTGTTGCTCAAAACATCTACTGTATGGGTATGCTGTTGCATACATCTTTTATTAGGATTTTGATTAGAATTATAAAAGACAAGGTTCAGACAGCATCAGACATTTTTGATTCTGCTGGTTGCTTGAGAGATCTTTTGAAGAGGTGAATTCAGATCAGTGTTATTCCACCAACTTAGCTTGAACTGAAAATATTAGTGACATGGCTTGAATTGGCTGCATTGGTTCTGACCCCCGCTGTGTCTTCTGTCATTAGACAATAGAGAATTGTTTTACTGTTTCTTGTAATTATCGTCCTCACTCAAATCTAGGCTTTATATTTTGATGAAATGCTCTTGGCTAAAAGTGCCATGATGTAGGCGGTCAGGAGAGAGTGAGATAACACAAACACGCACTGTCTACATACATCATTGTGAATCATTGTTATTAATCACATCATCACTCAGCAGCTTCAGTGCACAGAGGGTGATATCACCAGGGTTTTAGTCAACAATGTGAATGATTTAGATTCGTCTTTCAATGTGTAGTCATATAGCTCGACAATGTCTTAAAAATCATTTGATTTTAAGGAGTTAAATATGGATTAAAAGAGATTTAGATTAATAAAAAATAAAATTGTTCTAATTGTAGTTATGAAGGAATCAATTTAAACAAAATTTGCTAATAATATTTTATTTTAAAATATGTCCACATTCACTCTTATTCGTGTGTAATATCTTGAAAAACACTGTCACTTTAAGTTATGAATTACATGAATCATGTAGGCTAAATGATAGCATATTTTTCATTCAAAATGCCAATTCAAAAGTGGATATTAGGCCTGTCGGTCGTTGACCATTCCTGTCATAAAAAAGTTGTCAAATATTAAACGTTTTGCTACTAAGTGTTACATAATTGGAATTTGCACTCATCTTCTGTGAACAGTAAGGCCCGCCTTCTTTGATTTGATTGGCCATCTCAATCATTTTGGCATTGACAAGCGTTGTGAGGCAGACCAGCCTAAAAATGTAATCCATCAAAGTCTATGGTGGTAGTTCTTAAAGGAATGGCTAAATTGTAAATTAAACTATATTTAAAGCGGTCATATGATGTTATTTACAAATATTATTATTTTGTGTATTGGGTAGAATATGTTAACAAACATGCTTAAGTGTTAAAAAAAACAACATTTTTTTCTCCTCTTTACCCAGTACATCTCACAGGTGTCGCTCATCGGTAATCACGGCACCAGCCTCGCACCGTTCTCCACACCGCCCTCACTCGTCCTGCTCGCCACAGTAAGCATGATGAATGACGACTGTAGAACACAAAAGACGAATGCCGGACATTTTCGGGCGATTTCGAAACACATTTTCGGGCAGACTCATCACAGAGACTCACTAGTAGCCTAGACTTGTTCTTTAACTACTGCGCTGTTACTGGTAGGCGTGGCATGGAAGCAAGTGCATTCTGGGAGTTGTTGTCTTTCATCCACATAAGCCAAAAATACATTTTCTTGATTTTCAGTCTAGATAGCTCCAAATTCAAAAATAATTTCTTCTTCATAAATTACCCATTTTAAAAACACATTCATCTTTCCAGAGGTGGAGTGACCCTTTAATAATGTCACACTCGTCAATTTTTCCATATGAGTCCGAGGCAGAGTCTGATTTTGAAAATGCCGATCGATCGGAACCAACTTTGCAAGCGTGACTTCAGCAGAACGTTTCACAGTGGCAAGTTTTTCATTTAAAAAAATCTCTTAACTTTCAGATACGATGTTATAGGCCTAACCTTGTACTCTCCTAGGTTCAGGAAACTGTTCCCCATGCACTGCACACACACAAACATTTGGTTGTACTGTTCTGGAACAGTGTTGTAAATAAATCTTACCTATACCTCTGACCTATATAGCAATTGTAAGTCGCTTTGGATAAAAGCATCAGCTAAATGAATCAATGTAAATGTAAATTCAGCCTTTCATGTTGTAAGTCCATGCTGTTTTATGGGGTAAAAAAATAAATCGGCTTTGATTATATTTTCCTCTTTTGTTTCAAATTTTATATTTAACTTCACTTATTTAGTTAGTTTCAAATAATGAGAAACATGGATTCTTCACTTTTTATATTAATATTCATCGCTTGGGTGGTTGTTTTGCATTCCATATAGCAAAGCATGAGATAATGCAGCACAAATCATTATTAAACTACATGCTTTACATATTTATGCAACATTATGTCCAGCTAGCTCAGTGGGTGGAGAAAGACCTTTGAATCAAGAGCACAATTACCTGATGGCATGCCAGTGAACTCGGTATAGGAAGTGAAAAGTGAATATAGTTCCTCACTGTCTGTGCAAGTGTGAATTTTCTCTTACACGAGTGTGTAAAAGAGCTCTCTAAATTTGGGTCAGCCTTTTTAGTGCATTTTGAAAGCCTTGGTGATTCCCATCTAAAAATATTTTGGAAGAAGTTAGCACTATACTCGGCGGGACAGAAATCTTGGTGACTGGCTGACAACCTGAGCCAGGCAGTTGCCTAGCAACAAGTTATAAGCCTCAATAATGACACTTTTTCACAGATTCAAGGCACTGTTTATTCAAGCACAGACCTCTGGTTTCAGTCCAAAACATTTCATTGTTGAGCAATCAAGAAAGAGATTACACGGTTTTAAATAGCACATCTCTATGGGGAAATTGCCTGTGAGTCACCTGAAGTGTCACGTTTTAGCTTTGTACATTTGGAATGGACAGAAGTTGTTTGTCATGCTGGTAAAAAGTCTATGCTGTTTTGCCATGTCCCTATAACTTGACTGATACTGATATTCCATTATGCTTTGAGTCAATGACAGCCCTATAGGCTATGCAAACAGATAAAATGTGCCAGGGGAAGGGCCTGATCTTTTTTTTTAGCCAATCAGAAATGCTTTCTGCTTGTCAATAATTTTGTTTGGGTTTGCTGATATGTTTAAGGGAGGGGTTTGTGGGTGAAGTGTTGGGTGCTGATTTCATTGGCTAAAAAACTTTGTTGATGCTAAAGCACTTGATGTCATCCCATATAAACTAATAGAGTGTTAATTTTGTTAATGAAAACTAAGGCGAATAATCGTCAACAAGCTTTTTTCTCTCATGACTAAAGTCAAGTCACATTCATTTATATAGACTGTTTCAAAGCAGCTTTACAGTGATAATAGGAAATTAAAGTAACATAGATTGTTTATTAGCATAGAAAGTTATTGTCTAGCTAAAGTTAGTTTTGGTTGATTCACTTCCTTCGCAACGATCATTAATTATTTCTTAGGGGCCGCTAACACGACACCGTTCTAACGTAAAATAGGGCTGCACGATTAATTTCAATATCCATGTAATCGCACTTAAACCGATTTAACCGATACCGATTTGGCTTATCGCACGATTTTGAAATCGCAAAGGGTGTTTTTAGCCATTTTATCTTGACAAGCTGCGCATGTTTTTAATGCGCAGCTTGTCATTGACCATAAACAAATCTTCATCACTTGGCAGTACACTGAATAACATTAACCTGTTAACTTTTCAACAACAAAAAAGGAGTGTGTAAACACACTTGAGTTTAACTTCACTCAACCATTGGCAGCCTGCGCTGCCAGCAGAGAGTTTAACTTGGCAGGTATTTCTCATTTCCATTTCCAGTGCTGGACTTTAGTCCGGGACTCATGAGGTTCAGAGAGATTTGATTTGCTACAGCAACCACACAGACAGAACTGTAGATAATGCGCACCACCCATAAATCACTATTATCACTATGACATCATATGGTCAAACCACAAGTGAAACTTTAGGAACCATTATAATGTAATCAAAATTCTCATCGTGTTACCAATGACATTGTTTTTTTGTTAAATTAAAAAAGGCAATTATGTGAATCAGTAAATAGGCCTTAAATTCCACTTGAATTCCTAAGTTTTAGTGCTAAGTTTAGAACACAGTGACATCATAACGCAGACTTGGCATCCTTAAACCTTTTCCCATCAATCAAATCTACTCGGTGAGAATTTGAATTTATATCCTGGACTGAATCTGATGACACTACTGAGCCTCATCTCTAGCTATTTGCACCATTTGGTTGGTTTTATAGTTCAGTTTGGAAACTCAACGAGCAGGGTGTGTTCTTGATGATTCAGACTGTGCATATGAGGTACATCTGTTACTACACTCAACTGGACTGCTCATCCTAGGGTTTGAGGATTGTTTCTTTACAACAAAAAACAGCAGGCCACACTGGCTATTACCATGGAGCCAAAGATTTTATTCTAAGAGAGAGTTTCAGAATTCACCAGAGTTCCTGATCCTCTGTTTGGTTTGGAAATGTCAAACACACATAAGCCTAATATTCTAGAACTTACTAGCAAAGTCTGGATGACTGATTCCTGTGATGTCAAAGCTAAGTTTTCAGCATCCTTACGCCAGTCTTCAGTGTCACACGATCCTTCAGAAATCATTGGAAAATGCTGATTTACTGCTCAATTTTTCTTATTTTTAATGTGGAAAACATTTCAATAATTTGTGAAAACAGTGATACATTATTTTTCCTGGATTCTTTGATAAATATAAAAGCATTTATTGAATATAGTAGACTTTTGAAACATAAATGTCTTTACTGCTACTTTTGATCAATTTAAGGCATCCAAATAAAAGTATTAGCTAACATATTACCTTTTAATTTGTATGTCTAAGGCATTTAGGGGTTGTAAGCACTGGGTTTGTTGTACAACATTCATCTTTATATTCAAGTTAGACGGATACCTCATGACAGAAGTGTCTCTTGACACTTCTTTTCAGGACTATTAACATTTTGGATGGTGTTTTGATTTTGGCGTGGGTCAACTTGTCATCCAACAACCAACTTTGCGACCATCGTCCATTCCTATCCAAAACACCAATAAAGTGACATACTGTTTGTTAGTGTTTTTTTAACGTTTTTTTTCTTGTAAAATGGTTATAAGATAATTTTCACAAAACACTAATTCACACTATCCGATTACAAATCATAAAAAGAGGTTTAGCTGCTAACTAATAAGCTACTAAAATCTGTTTAAACATTTTTTTTGTATGAAAATCCCTGATTAAAAATAGCACTGCTAATTTTCAAGAGAGGTGTGTCTGCTGTGTTGATGAATCTCTGCCGTGTTTTCCTACTGTGCGTTCACACCGGACGCAAATAGCGCGTCAAGTTCGCGCCTACCGCGTCTAGTTATACACTTGAACACTTTGAATCCATTCGCACGTCAAGAGCGAAATTGACATGTGTAAAAACAAAAGTTTGAAGCGAAATTTACTCGCGTTAGAATTGAAACCCATTGGCGGCCATCTTTTTTATGTTGATCGAGCATTCATCGAAAGAGTCACCGCTCTGTATTTGCAACAGCGGCTTTGGGATAATCGTCACCGTATTTGTGTCCACCAATCCCTTCGGAGACAAACCGTTTGGCTAGTTTCACCATTTGCTCGATCCAGGAGCTGGATGTCCAGGATGTCGGCCGCTGTCAGCGGTACTTCCGCCTGTCCCGTGCCCAGTTTAATAGTCATTATGCTGTGCCAGAGCAAATTGCCAAACGCTTGTGTGATCATTCACAAATCAAGTGTTCAGATTGATCCAGAAACTCCTTATTTATCACCTCTGTTGTTCTATTCAGTGCAAATAACATTATTGCCACTTTTATGATTCTCTTTTTACTCTATTTCATAACCACCATTCTCTGTTTTAATAAGGAGTTAGAAATTATCACCTCTGAAATGACTTTATTTAACTGTTGGCATCCTCTGGGATAGTTAGCACTTATTAGTGTTAATCAGAAATATTTCACATGGCTCACTCTGGAATTAAATTTCCCTGCTAGCCTCTTCAGTTGCGTCAGTGCCGAGCGAAGCGGCATCCAAACGGCAGCTGCTCGAGGGACTCCTAACGTTTATCAGTTGATCAGGCCTTAGAGAGTCGTGCAGTTGGAGATCCTTTCACCCCAAGCTTCAGTGCGGGCCGGTCGAACGGGGGCTGAGCATGGTTGGGGACGGATGGTGGCATAAGGGCAGAGTGGCAGATGATAGACTCATGATGATTTCCCTGCTGAGGGGCAAGCTGCTATAGAGCTCATCTCAGCAGAAACACACACACACACACACACACACACACACACAGCATATTGTCATACATCACATTTTCCATCCACAAAGGAACTGTGGGAGGTCTGTAGATTAATTTGTAAAACACAGACATTTCTTACAAAAATTGTAAATGGTCTTTATATTCAACATATCTAAATCTTTTTTAAGGTAAAAAAAAAACGTAATTTTAACCAAGCTCTTTATACGATTAGACAAATAAAAATGACTCAAAATAATGTATGATAAATGATCATTTATTGTTTTTCACATTTAACATTTACTAAGGATTACAAATAATGATAAAGAATATAATTTAAGTATGCAATATTTAAAATATTTAGGGGTTGTATTATAATTACATGTTTATATTTTTCTAAATGTGGGTATTTTTTTCTTTAGCTTTTAATAAAAAAAGGTTGCTAAAGAATTGCAGTTGAACCAAACTCTCTATATGATTACATAAATAAATATAGTTTATAAAAATTGTAGATAATAAATTATATTTAATGGTAAAAAATTGTTGTGACAGTAATATTTCAGCATTAACTAAGGATCTGTTAAAAATGAACATATGAAGAGTTCAGATGCAAAAGCCTCTAAGTGCCATTTGAAATTTTCTTCTAAAATGATCATTGTTATCAAGCTTGTATATTTAAGTTCAGTAATTTCACTTAAATGGCAATGAAGATTACATATTAATTGTCATTTAAGTGAAATTACTGAACTTAAATATACAAGCTTGATAAAAATTGTCATTTTAGAAGAATATTTCAAATGGCATTTAGAGGCTTTTGCATCTGAACTCTTCATATTTTGATAGTCCCCTTAAGACAGTGTTAACTACAAGTAATGTTGCACCAACATGTCAACTGACTTACAGTTAGTAGAATGTAAACAGTGGACTATCAAAATGAAGTGAAACCAAAATAAATAAATAAATAAATCACTATAATTTGCTAATCTATATCACAGAGAGAGGTCCAGAGTCAGATTCTCACCGAGCAAAACACGTCAAACCAAACGTAACATCATTTTCACTACGTACATATGTACAAAGGCAAATGTCATTTCAAAAGCACTGCTGAAAAAGCTGTAGAAAAGAGCGGCGAGAGATAGAGAGAGATAGAAAGGCATCTTGCAACAATCCACGACACGTCTGTCTGGAGCAGATGGGAAAGAGCGTCGGAGCGTGATTATATTCAGAGTCCCTGGGTGGTTTTGGCCTAGTCTTTAGTCCTGCTCAGTGGACGCCGTCTAATAAGAGGGCACCATGTCTTTGATCACGGGTTCTCTGTTCAAATACGTCGCCCAGTAAACCAGGTTGAATGTCCCGAAGAGAACCGGGAACATGATACGGGATATGCGGTCGATTTTACTCACGCTGTTGAAGGTTTTCTTCGCCTCGGCTGGTTTTCCGTCGGCTTTGGTCTTTCCCGGTTCGGCTACGTTCCCCTTGGCGATGGTGGGGAGGACCGTGTCCTTGGTGATGTTGGGGGCGTAGTTCGCCACAGCGACGGCGTAGGCGTTATTCTTCTTGATGACTGACGCTTTCTCCTTTTTCTGTCGGAAATTGAGAGTTTGCCATTTTTAAGAAGTCATTAGTAGAAATCAATTCTGGTTGGATGGTTTGGTTATGAAAGCGAGTAAGAACAATATTTTATGACATCTGACAAAATTACTAAAGTATGTTCTAAAATTAAAGGAACACTCCAACTTTTTTGGACTTTAGCCTATTCACTGTATCCCCCAGAGTTAGATAAGTCCATTTTTCGTCTCTGTGCATGCTGTAACTCTATCTAACACACCCACCGCTAGCCTAGCTTAGCATAAAGACTGTATGTAAATGGCTACAGCTAGCATAATCCCAATAAGAGACAAAAACAAACATTTTCCTATTCACATGTTATGATTTGTCACAGAGTGTACAAATAACAGGGTTATATGAGACACAGATATCCTTTAAACGTATAAATATTGGGAACTATATTCTCAGAGGGCGAAGCACTGCTACGGTGCGTCTCAGGTGCTGTGGTTATCACACATGGTTAAAAGATGGCTGTGTCTCATATGGCCTTGTGATTTGTACACTCTGTGACTATACAAATCACAAAACGTAAATAGGAAAATGTTTGCGTTATTTTGTCACTTATTAAGATTAGTATGCTAGCTGTAGCCATTTATATCCAGTCTTTGTGCTAAGCTAGGCTAGCGTTGGGTGCGTCAGATAGAGTTACAGCACTCACGGAGATGAAAAAGGTATGTATGTACTCATCTAACTCTGAGCAATTTGAGCCTATATACGTTTGTCAATCCCAAACATTGTGGGAATGCAGACTTTTGTGTGTTATACATCATCCACTTGCCGGATAAAACCACACTAGTTGTAAAACATGAGTGGTATTATGATGAGGAGTTGATGGGACAACTGGAAGTGTCGAGGATGAGCAGGCTCATGATGAAGAACAAGGAGGAAGATTCATGATTCAATAAGTTCTTGTCATAACAGCAGTGGAGAAAAACCGCTGTGCCGGCACCGCTTGAGCACAGAAAAATAACAAGATCCCACACATGACAAGCGCTCATTAATAACAACTTCCTCTCTCCGTCCAAGAGAGAAACATCAAGAGACACATGCAATCCACACATATGGGCCTGGTTAATATAGTTAAAAATGATATGTGTGTTTGTGTGTAGATAATGTCGCTGTTGGGCGGAAACCTCAATCCCTAACACAGTCTCATCCCAAAAAGTCATATATAGTAACTGACGTCTTGGGACATCTTTTGACCATTCGTCAATATCCGCCTTTTTAGGGTCCCCTTAAACGTCGGTAGATGGCGATCCCAGGCCGTCATACAACTGACGCTTTACCTTTAACGTCAGTTAGGTGACGGGTTAGGTTTAGGGTTAGGTTTAGGTCTGG
>JAOTRC010000007.1:8822499-8835986 GCA_027497675.1 Cyprinella lutrensis | reverse complement strand
GTTTGATAAAAATTGTCATTTTAGAAGAAAATTTCAAATGGCATTTAGAGGCTTTTGCATCTGAACTCTTCATATATCAGCTGATAGCGATATGATGGCTGATATATTGTGAATGTGCATCCCTTAATTTAAACATTTCTTAGTAACATGTTTGCACTTGTGTACCTTAGACAACCATCTCTACCTGAAGTGATTCTGATCACAGCACCATATCATGTTTTCTTGTATTTGGCTCTCCGGCAGCTGTTTCCCCTATGCAGTGTGAAAGTGGGACAGGGACCAGACTAGGCAGCTGTGTTACTAGATGTTCATAAGAAAAGTCTCTTGTATCCAAACAGATGTGGCTTGTTTGGCTGTGGATGGACAGTTTCAGTCCAGTGCTGCAAATTAAAGCTCCAGAGAACATTTAGAGCTCCTCTGAATAAGAGATGATTCTGGGACTAACATGTTTACTCTCTAACTACTGTACTTGTGCATGGCTGTAGTTATAGTTTTTCAGGGATGCTAATAAAACCTAAAAACCAAATAAAATGTAAAAAACACTTTTGTATGACTATCTAAAACTAGTTGACTTCACTAATTGATCAGTCATTTTAGACAAGTTGTTGACTTAGCCGTCGTGACCGATTCCTAGCATAATGTTATACAACAGCTAGTTTAAATGAAGAAGTCTAACTTTAGGTTGCGTCTTTTATAGTGTGAAAAAACGTGTTTTGTATCGTTTACCTTTAAGCAGATAAAGCTCGTTATTTAACAAAAGAATTTTACTGTTCTCAGATGCCTTGTTTTTTTTTTGTAGGGACATGCTGATCTCTGACTTGGATTTGACCATGACGTACATAGAGGTGTGTGAGGAGGTGAGAGTGATGTGTGGTGTCCGCAGAGAGATGCCGATAACGCTCAAGTGGATCGACGATGAAGGTATGGATGACCTTTTGAACTTTGGCCTAAGTGGCTTCAGCAGATAAGGGAAGTTGATTCAGAAGTAGAGCAAATTAGTACATTTTAATTTGACAAACCGACAAACATTTATTAGACTAAATTATTATTTAGACAAAAAATATTTTTGGTTCTTTTTTGTTTTAAATACCACACCAATTTATCGTTCACAATAAGACCAGGAACATGCATTAAGAAAAAACGGGGATCAATATTGATTTCATGTTGACTTTAAGCCCAGGGGTTGTGCTTTAATTATATATAATATAGAATAATAATGTACATTTTGATGTCAGTGGCACTTAAATATGATGATTCCCCATTGATATTGATAGTTTACTTTTAAAAAAATATAAGGAATTATATTACATTTAATAAATATAAATATGATTTTTATTTCACAGTTTTACAGTTTTCCTCTGAATCTGGGTGTCCTCAGCCCAATATTGTTAACTAAAATTATACAATTATTTTTTTATTACAATAAATAAAATTAAAATATTAGATAAAAAATTAGCTTAAATAAAATAAGTTTAAGAGGTACTAAAATTACAAAAAATTAAATAAAAATAAATTAGAAATAAAAATAAATAAATAAAAAAGCTAATAATTTTTTTTTTTTTTACCAAAACTTGATGAAATTTAAACTAAAATGAATAAATGATATAGTATATAAATAATACTAAAACAACACTTCCCTAGACCCTGAGTTGAAAATCCCTGGGCTAAATGTCAACTATAAATATTGCCCCATGATATTTTAGACTTTGTTTGCAATTGTCATTTCTTGTTTTTAAGGTGACCCGTGTACCATATCATCCCAGATGGAGCTAGAGGAAGCATTCCGGATATACAACCGGAACCGGTGCTCAGGACTCCTTTTGCATGGTACTGATTGATTCACTCAAAACACAAAATGAATCTATTTTCTTGTATTTTAAATTTTCAATTACTCCAGTAATAGAATTACTCTTTCTGTATTCGTTTCTGTATTCGTATAATGTAGACTCAAACCACACAGCGGAAATCCGCCAAACCACTCAAAATATCATGTGTACATTGTACAGTAAAAGCACTGAATAAAAGTTCATTTTCTTTAGAAAAATGCGTCTTTGCACATTTCACATTTGCTGACCCCACATCTATATATAGATAAAACCACTGGACTGAGTCACACTCATTTCTCTTTGTCTTTCTTTCTCTGTCTAGTATTCCCAAGCATTCCTGAAAAACCTGGTATGCCGTGCCCAGGAGAGGACAGTAAGTCAAAAGTCATCCAGCCACTTTCAGGCTTTTTCATGTGCTCTTTCATCTGCTCGTCCGTTAGAGTCACTCAATACAAGAAAATCATCTCTTTCAAGTCTGTGAAGGAATCATTCAGACTGGTTTTTGGGAACTGGATCAAAAGATTCATTGAAAACATCTCACTTATAAGAATAATGCATCCGTGAATCGGAAATTGCTACTACTGTAAGAAACAGGCCACAGGCTGATGTCAAGATGTTCGGTGAACTTAAAGTGTTTGCTTTATTATCACACAAAGCTAAATGGCTTCAGTATACACAAAATATAGCACATATATATACAGGATACAACTTTGTTTTGTATACAGGATACAAATATTACTTAGATTGGGTATTGAATATAAATAGAAAAATAGGTTAAAATGGTAAAATAAGATAAACATACAAAACAAATGAAAAGATAAACCATAATAACAAATAGCAATTTGGCAATGAGTAGTCAAATGTACAGAGTATATGCAAGAGTGCAAAAATGCTTTGAACACATTGGAATGACATGTGGACGTGTAAATTGGAGTACATTTCAAGGATAATTTAATTTTTTTTTCGGTGAACTATTCTTTTAAGGTCTTGAAAAAGGGTAATAGATTCAGTTTTAGTGTCTTTAAGGTAAGATTTTATGGTGGAAAATGTCCTCCCTCAGTGGGGTCGTATGCCTCATTGGTAACTGCACAGTAATCCAGTGTTAATGTGCACATTTACTGCCCTGAAGGCCAGACGGGGCTGAACTGCTGAGTCAGTGCCTCGTACAGAGAATGACTGCCCCTTTCTGAAAGCATTATGAATTCACGATCATCCTTGCTTATGGCTCAGGCGTGAAATATGCGGTCTATGCTGTGTGTGTGTGTGTGTGTGTGTGTGAGAGAGAATTGTGTGCTGCAGCTGCCCTGTCATAGAGGTCTATGATGGTTCCCTGGTGCATCTTGTATGTGACTATGAGGAATTCTCCTAATTTGCTTTGTATGAGTTTGTGTGTTGTAGCCTCTTTTGCTTTGCATTGCATACGGATGAAAGTACCTTGCGTTTCTGTTCTTTGTCTGAATGATGTCATCAATTCACTGTGGATGTGGTCTTGCTTTATACACGAGGGGTGTTTGTGTGACCCCCTCTGATTGCCGTTCTGTCGGTACATAATGATTTGTGACAGGCTGTTAGCTTCTGTCTGTGTTCGTTTCTGTTCTGGCCCAGTTTTCTTTCTCCTCGTCAGCAATTTGTGCTGTATTTGTGTCAGGTGTTTTCTCAGGGGAGGCTTATAAAATGTGTATGAGAAAATAATTTACAGTTTAAATAAAAACAAATATTATGAGTTCAAATATAGTTGAACGTACTAATTGCTTATAGTGAAGATTAATTGTAATGGATCCAAAATCTCATTATGGCTTTGCGATTATGAAATCTCCAAGGCTGTGATTTAATTAAAGTCATCATGAGATCAAACCACAATGATCAAACGATCCAGACCATTCCTGATGGACGAAACTTTTCTTCTTGTTTGAGAAGCCGTTTCACTTGTACGTCACAATAGGGAAGAAAAGACTTATATGCTGCATGTTTTTCGAGTGAAGCACGGTTTTCAGTGTCTTGGAACGGTTCTGATTGTAGTAAATGCTGCTACACATGAACTCATCTCTGTATGTGCTCAAAGTTTGGGTCACTTATGCATTGTGGGAATGCATATACCATCTTTCCAAACATGCTTTTACAATGTTATTGCAAACGTGCTTATAACCTGCCATTTTCGACAAAAGAGAAAATTTGGCTTTTCCACCATAGTTAAAGCTTAATGAATTAACATTTTAAAATTAAAACATTAATTCAGGTATAAATATTAGAAAAATATTATATTAATTGAATACTATTTTATGATAGTAATTTTTCTTATTTTTATTGAATAATAATAATAATATCATTATTAAATAAAAAAAATAAATTATGTTATTGTAATATTTCACTGTAAAATTGAATAATGATAATAATAATAATAATAATACATAGTAATTATTAAATACAATAATTATGTATTCATTTTGATATCACAAAATAATTGGTCTACAAACAAGCGCAGCAAACAGCCTTTTATTTTATCATGTATATAACATAGTAATGGATCAAAATTACAAAAAAAGCAAATTTTTTTGTTGTATTTCTGTAGTTATTATTTTCTGAAACAATTTTAAAAAATGCATAAACTGATTGGTTTTTACTCTGATTTAAATAATAGTATGCTAATGTATACATACAAATGTTTTCGAATTGGATGTTGATCATGTTTAACCAGAAAATATGTGGACATCAGGTGGAAAATGAATTTATTAGACTAAAAAACCCCTGAAAGGACTTTGCGCCCTCATTTCAGAAGTCCAGTCCACATTCATGTGTGAGGCAGCGGTGCTGAACACAGGACTCAAAGTGACTGTGTGATTCGACAGTGTAAAAGACCTCAGGTTCAGCTGCTTACTGTTGTGTGGAATTGGTCTGGGCTTATTAATGTGAAAGGTTAGTTATTCACGTCGTGCATGAAAGCTCAGTAGCTTCGAGTGGCTCTGGTACAGTGTTGTTGGGACAAAGAATTATAACCTTTATTCAGGAATAATCTGCTTCACTGATCACGGCTGCTTTTTTCCACAGAATCCTGTTAAAGCCTTTTAAAGGATTGTGACTAGTAGAGCTGCACGAATAATTGTTAAAATATCGCAATCTCGATTCAAACACCTACGCGATCTTATTCTTAAATGACATTGATTCGAACAAAGAGTTGTCATGTAGGCTATAGTTCACAGACAGTCTTTCAAAGTATCACACAGTATCATTATATTTCCTTTACATTAATTCAAGATATCAGAGATGTACTGGGATAAAACTAAAAGTTTAGTTTGGATATAAACACTGTTGTCTACAGTAGCGAGACAAACCGAAATCACCTTTTAAGGTAAAGTCAGTTGACACTTCAAGTTAAAGATTGTATGTGGTGTACAAGCGACAGTGACTTTTGTCATTGAATCATACATTTAAGAGGTTCATTCATTCAAAAATGCTGATCCATCCATTAATGAGACAGGTGAAGTCTACGAGTGAGTCATTGAATCATTCAATCAAACCATTTAACCATCTTTGTTTAAAACCAATAAATTGTGATTCTCAATTATTCAGAATCGTGTATCTCTAGTGACTAGACTTTCATTTTCATAAAAGAACCATAAAAGTGGTCAATATGATTTATTCCAAGTCTTAAAACCATAATAATGTTGTGCATGGAACAGAATGAAATTTATGGAGGGGTAGTTAGTTCATCCAAAAGTAGTGAGTTATAGGGACATAATTGTAATTTTTGTGTGAATTATTGCTTTAAAGCAGCAATAATAGCTCTCTGCAACAGTGCTTTCTTGTGTGATGATGGTTCTTGACACTCTTGAGAGTCACTGATGGGAAGATAAGCTCAGTCTCTCTTGTTTCTACAGGGCTGCGTCTCCGCTGCGGTGTGTAGGAGGTCTCTGTCAGTTTAATCACTGATCTCAAAGTCTTCAGGATTTTCGCTGTTGTCTCGAGTCCTTTGATTCTATCAGTGGTTGCAAACACTTAATGCTTGTTTAACATCAAAAACTAGATTATTTCAGAGTTTGTCACACTGCACATTGACAGACTAATCTACAAATCACAATTTTCCCCCTCATTTTTTCCTTCATTTTATGTGCAAATGATCTCTTATAATTGGCTATGCTCAGTTCATTGGGGCAATGGAAATGACTGAATAATATTTTCATATTATTTTGGTACTAAATCATTATCGAGTGTTGCTTTTTTTCCCCTCAATTTATCCCCATATCTTGATATTATGTATTGGCTAATATTGGATGTAGGCTATCATTAGCCAATGTCAAAATTAATATCCATTTCCTGAACTTTAAAATTTTGTTTTCTCTGAAAATTACTTGTAGATTTAAAATGTTGATGTTTTATTTTTTAGATTTAATTTAGATTTAGACTACAGTCATATATACACATACATTTTTTCTTAGAGAAGCACAGGATTTTAATTAATGGTTTATTAGGCAGCCTTGGTGGTTATACTTACCATTTGTCTTAACATATGAAAGTCTAATATGAAACAAACCCTCAAAATTGAAATGATTCACATCAAATGAAAATTATTATGAAAATTCGTCAGTTTTCTCATAATTTATAGGACATCAAAAAAGTGTGATGAAAATTTGTCACATTTTTTAAAAATAATTTATAGGAAAATTAAAGGGTTAAATTAAATTATAGCTGCAATTAAAGGGTTAGTTCACCCAAAAATAAAAAAACTTGTCATAATTTACTCACCCTCATGTCGTTCCAAATCCGTAAGACTTACTGTACATTCATTTTCGAAACATGAATGAAGATCTTTTTTAATGAAATCTGAGAGATTTTTGTTGCTTCATTGACAGCTGTAACATTAACAACCAACCACCACCTTGATGCTTTAAAAAGTTGATAAAGAGATTGTAAAACTAATCCATATGGTTCGATTGAGCTTCTGTTTATGTTCACACTGATCAATGTTTGTATGTGAATAAAAGCCTAAATTTAATCTGTTCATCATGTAAAGCAAATGAGTCACTTCAGAATCTTCAGAATCAGAGCTCAATTCATTGCATAGCTGCCAATGGAGGGACACAACATATTTCATCAAAAAAGCTTCATTTGTGTTCCAAAGATGAAAGAAAGTCTTATAGGTACGGAACAACATTTCGCCATTAATGATTAATGATTTGTCAGTTAATGATTTGGTAATATATATAAAACCTAACCCTAAGTGAGATGTTCTGGGTGATCGCTAGGTTATGTCTAAGTGGCTGTTATGGTGTTCTGTATGGTTGCTAACGTGCTAGGGTGTGGCTAAGTGGTTGGTACGGTGTTTAGGATGGTTTCTAGGTCGTGGCTAAGTGGTTGGTATGGTGTTTTGGATGGTTGCTAGGGCGTGGCTAAGTGGTTGGTATGGTGTTTAGGATAGTTTCTAGGGCGTGGCTAGGTAGTGGGTATATGGTCTTTTGGATAGTTTCTGTGGTTGCTTACAGGCCTAAGTGAAGAGAGCCCTCCTCCAAGTCTCTATATAATATGATGTTGCTCAGATCCTTTTTCACTGTTAATCTGTGAAGTATTTTCATCTATTTTATCCGCCACACAACCGATTTAAAAAAGTGCTAGCATGGCTTTCTTCAACAATCCATATTATTCGAGGTGTCTGTTCCACAAACAGTAACCGGCCAAATTTAATACTTTGAGTTGGGGTTTGTTCAAATTAACCACTAATTAGAAAACAGTTCCTGCTATTATCAGACACTTCATCCCCCGTTCTCCTCTTCCACTCCTCCTCATTCACCACACACTAAGCTCTTTCACATCCACCCTGATGCTCCGTTCCAGTCACCCTCCCGCTCCGCGCCGCGTTTTCCACAATGCCCCTCAGCTGTTTGCCACCAGCTCTCTGGGGACCCAGCTACACCCTGACGAAAGGATGAGAGAGAGAGAGGGAGAGAGAAAAGGGTGAGAGAGTGAAATAATAGAGAGAAGAGGCAAAGAGTGCAGAGCAGAGCCAGGCACCGTAGCAAAAATATCCGTCTGTGTTGCAGGAACTCCCTCCTTTTGTCTGTGCCGCCCATCTCAATTAAGGCTTCCAGCAGAGCCGCCCGCTCCTGATAGAAACATCCCTTCATCCATCCATCCGTCCATCCATCCATCGAGGACACAGCCTATACAAGGACAGCCAGCTGTAACGACTGCATGCAGGGAGCGACAGAACGGCAGGGAGGGGGAGAAATAATTAAATAAGTCACAAGGAAGAGGAGAGATTGAGCGAACAGAGGAGACCGCGAGGGAGGAGGGGATGTAGCCGGTGCGTCGTTGGAGGCTGCCAGGGGAAATGTGCTGAAACGAGCAGAAAACAGGAAGATACTGGTGAGCACCGCACTGTTGAGATCTCTTCCATTTGCCCACTCCATCATTTTGCCGCTGTCTTTGTGTACGGATGTGATTGACATTGAGCTAGCGTGACTGAATCCGCCGTGTCTCCAGTCCTTGTGCACTGCATGCCTTCTCTTTATTTTCATTTCACCTGCAGTGATTTGATGGCCCATCTTAGTTGCCATACTTGGGTTTAAAACCTTTTTGGCTAGTGCGGCAGCGTTGCGTGCGGGTGTATGTGTGTGTGACTACCTACCTGGCATGCTTTAGTCAGAGTTCCGGTGAGCAACTAGCATCCTTTCATTTAGCTTTCATACACAAAGGAAGACACACACTCCCTACTTCGGTGTCTCTCTTGGTGCTGGAGACCCAATGCATCCTAAGAATGCTGACGGTATGTGAACGGTATTGTATCATCTTGCTTATTTGTGTCACTAGAAAGGGTTTGGGGTTTGTGTTTGTGGCCACTAATAAAAGGAAATGTGCAGTTTTGACTGTCGACTCTAAACGGGGGTATTTATGTCATTACGAGTGGCTTCATCTTGCCCCTCGCTCTCCAAAGAGGGTGGTTAAAATAGATGCTCATGCATTATTTAAGTCTGACTGACATAATTAGCGAGATGTCAGTTATCCACCTCCTCTTGGCCACGATGCACCCAAACACGAGGCTCTGCATCCTTCCCATGTCCAAAGACACAAGGAGTCACATTCGCATTAGTTTGTTTTTGACGCTCTTGGGAACATAACAAAGGGGAATTGTGTTCTGCTTGAACAGCAAGACCCTGATACTGTTGCTGTGTGACGTTAGATTAATTTTGAGTTGACTATGTACTATGAGTTGACTAACGGGATTTGGGTTGACCCTGCTGTCAGATGCATGGCAGGTCCGTTTGGGATCTTTGGTTCATTGATTCCTGTTTGGTTTGTTTTCATGGTACATTTAGTCTGTCCTTGATGTTTCAGACCAATAAAGTTTAGTTTTAGAGTCGTTTGGGTGTTGAACGCTATTCGGTGTTGCTGTTTTTAGCTGCAGTGTCTGTGTTGGGATGTCATATAATCCACCTGTTCCAGTATTGATTGGCTATAAATCTAAATATGGCCACTGCAGCACAACACCGCCTGCTCGGGAGAACCCTGATGATGTGATGTAAATGTCTTCTAACAAATCTTCCAAGGGTTATTGATGGTTTTGGTGATTTATTACATTGTAAATGATGGTTCAATTCAGTGGATATTTATCATTTCTGCTGTAGCCAGCTAATACAGATGTGATGCTGTTGTCTTAAAGGTATTTGGCTAACTATTATGTCAGTAACATCAATTAGAGTTGTTCAGATTCTGATACTAGTATCGGAAATGCCGCCGATACCAATAAAAATTCTGCCGTCGGTATCGGCGAGTACTTCTACCCAAGTACCGATCTGATTCCCTTTTCTTAAACAATTACTAGTTATGCATGCTAGCTTTGCTTAATGGTGGAATGGGTGCCGTTTTCTAAGTAAGAGCCAATCGCTGAATGATAAATTCATCACGTCACCGCAGCTGCCATTAGAAGCATCAGTTCCTATGTAAACAGTCAGACGTGATTTCACTGCGCATGCGCATTAGCTTGATCCACCCTGAAAAAATTCTGATTATGATGATTCAAGAAACAAAATTTATGAAACAGTTGTGATCAGATTTCATTGGTGATTTCAAATATGAAATTTAAAGGAGAACAAAATGAACCTTTGGTCTAATAAAACCCGTCGACCATTCTCCGAGATTTGTTTTCATGATAATCGAATGTAAAGAGTTTTATCTCTAAAACTGTTTAGTGTATAACGCTAGCATATGGGGGCATATAATAAGTAAAAAGAAATCACTAGTTAATACCACAAACAAGGCTCAAAATAGCCCCACACTAACACAGTAACATAATGAGGGCTTATGCACGCAAAACGAAGCATTGGGAACTTTGCAAGTGTACAGACCGTTTAATAAGAAGATACTTTATAAAGACAGTCCACGATTTCTTTTTACTTATCAAATGCCCCCATATACTAGCGTTATACACTAAACAGTTTTTAGAGATTAAACTCTTTACATTTGATTATCATGAAAACAAATCTCAGAGAACGATTAACTCGATACCAAAGTTTTTTTAGACCAAAGGTTCATTTTGCTCCGGAGTTCTCCTTTAATTGTGAGTTTGATGAGAATTTTACGTTTCCCCATTGAAAGAGATAGGGGCTGCACTTGCCTGGCCGAGAGGCGTTTCAAAGAAGGCCGCCGAGTGAAATGACTTGTCTTAAAGGGACTTTGGCCAAGCTCTAAACTATTAGCAAAATAAGTAAAGATACTTTTTAAAATTCTTAAGCATTATCCAATACGTAATGAACAACTTGAAAAGTAGGGCCTTGGGCTATTATTATGGACACTGGCCCTGTCCCAAATGGCACCCTAAGCACTCGCAGTCTTCTACACTTTTGTGGTGTAACACCACTTTGACTGTCGGGAAGAAGTCTTCTGCGGAGCTCGCACCAACGTGGGCTTTGGCAAAAGTGTCGACCACAAAGGGGGTGCTTGCAAGATCACTTCTGACACCTAAAATGACAAATGGGACACTCCATGGTTTGAAGGACTTAACGGACACCCGTACACGGCAGCCGTTGTAAGTCCGCAAGACCGTAATGTGCTTATAAAGTGTGCCATTTGGGAAAGGGATGGGACTGTATGAGGGCGTAAGCCAGATTTGAACCACTTAAACACATCAACATAAGTCCCCTTACACCCTTCAGATTTTTTTCACTAGTTTAAACCAAACTTTACAAGAAAGAACTTCAGTCAGTCAGCAGTTTTAGCAGATACATAGTCCACAAGCTATCAGCACCAAACCAGCACCAGCAGAAGCCAGTCAGCTGGTTTTGTCAGCAGGATGATGGATGCTTTCCAGATGTCTGGTTCTCCACCGGTGGAGATATTGTAGAGTTACTTCTGGAGATCATTTTTATGACAGAAAGTCAATCAGTTTCAATGTTGTTGGTGGATTCTCCTACCGGATGTGGACGTGTCCACCGACTCAGCAAAGACCAGAAAAGTTTAATTTTATTCAAACGAGAAGCGACAACACGCCAACGATCAGTAGGAACAAAGACAGCAGATCTCATTTGATTCGTCTCCTTTGAGACGCTGTAGTCAAGTGTATGCAAGATAGAGAAAGAAGTTCATGCTACTGGGAGTGATTTCACACAATTCACAGTCCTAAATGTTTTGTTTCAGCCCACATATATCAATAATAAAAAAGGATGCCTGGAAAACCACATCAGAAACTATGGGCATTCTGAAGTGAGTTTGATTCATGCATCGATCTGGTTCATATAATGCATTATGCACTACTGGAATTTATATTCACACATTTTCCCTTTTAGCAGAAACATGCAATTTGAAAATTGCATTTTAATTTTTCCCCGCAATACTTGTTTGTGTTTGCCAGCTAGGCAGCCCACAACTTAATCCGCCTACTAGTGACCAACAGCACAGTGACCTTCAGAGTTGACGTAGAATGGTTTCTTGCTCATATAACAAGCAATGAAAGACTGAATCCAAATGTCTGGTTTATATCCTGTCATTGCATGTGATGCATCACATCTTGTCAGTGATTACTCTGTAGTTCTCAGTTTAACCTTTTCTTCAGGGTTTATGGACGTTTCTCTTTTCATTCTGCTCTGTTGCGCTCATGTTTTGTGTCTATTTTGGGAAATAGGTGTAAGAAGGTGCTAGCTTGTTATGTTAGCTGTTGCTGGGTAAGGTTTTTTTTGGCATGTAATGGCTGTTATGAGGTTAATAAATATGGTGGATCTTCTCAGGAAGACAGATTGGTGTAAAATGGAGAATGTAATGAAGTGTTGAAGACCCTCCTCATTATTTCTCTCCCACACTCGTCATTCTTTCCTGCTCATTAACTGACTTTCTGACTTCACCCTCCTCTCCTCTCCTCGGTGCTGTTCTTTTTCTTTTCTCTCTCTCCATCAGCCCTCTCTAACCAGCTTACCAACTCAGCTTCTTCCGCTGCGTTTGACTGCCCATCTTCCACTCCTCTTCTCCTCCGCTCATGATCTTTCTGTTTTTTCACTCTTCTCTTCCTCCACTGTTATCGTTCTCTCCCTCTCTCCCACGCTGGTCACTCTCCTCTGTTCATTATCTGTGCTGCTGTTCTTTCCTCCTCCTTTCCACTCCTCCAGCAGCCAGGTTAGATTGTATTCGATGCCGTCCGCAATGAAAACCTTCCGTCATAAAACATCCACGCTGGAACATGCCGGATGTTCATTATTTAGTGGTTGCTTAGTCATTTCTCGTAACTATTCTTACAAATTAAGTGGGTGTTCTGAAATTTGATTGTGGGTTTTGGGTACTTTTATTATAAAACTCTAAAAATTTCATTTGTCAAATAATTATGTCCAAAAGTGGAAATACATTTTGAAGGAAATCACTTTATATTAAGTGGCTTTAACTACCATTTACTAACATTGAATTTAATAATTTGATACAATAGACTTTTACAATGTACTTATATTTCAAAAATACCTAATTATTGATATACAATACAACATTGACACAATTATTTTTTAAATGTAAGTTAATAGTCCTTAAAACCACTTAATATAAAGTGGGACCAATTTATTTTTACAAAATTTATTGTGGAAATGACAGTGGTGGAAATTTTAGTGGTGGTGGCTTTAAACAATCTCGACTTGGCTATTTTCATAGCTAGCCTTTTATGCATCTTAAATACACAAAATTAAATAACATTTTCTTTTCTTTGCATTATTTGAATAGCTTGATTAATAAACTTTTTGATACATTTACTAAAGTGTTGATTGTTGTGGATATGGTGGACCGTTAAAATGTATATCATTTTCACAAAATAAATATTAAAACTTTTTTTCTTTTTGTGTAAATTGTTTTAGTTTTGAAATGTAATTAATTAGTTTTTTATTTATTTTGGATTTTCATCATTTAAGATTTAATGGGACAGGGTAAAATAATCAAATCTCTACATAAAAGTAAAAAAGTATAAATGTGTTTATAAATGCTTTTTGTTTCATTGTTGTTTTGTTTCTTACTGTAATAGTTTAATTTAAAGAAAATGTTTTTTTTATTAAATAAAAATCGACCCCTTCTCATATTTGAAGAAAAACCCTTATACAGTGTTCAGTTTGTTTCAACAAACAATGTTGTTACTTGGTTGTTCTCAAGCCGTTAGCCATGATTATTTTTTCTTTTTTTCTAAATGTGTTAATATGAGGATATTCCTTC
>JAOTRC010000007.1:8704095-8724730 GCA_027497675.1 Cyprinella lutrensis | reverse complement strand
TTAATACAATGAAGGAGATTGATTTAATCATCAGAAACTCAAAATAATAAGTTATCTGAACTAAATAAATAATTTAATTATTTAAGAAAAATGTTGTGATAACAAATCTTAAAAATATTTTTTACAGTAGTATTAATATAATATATATACATATATATATATATACAGATATGCTGACAAAAAAAGTTAACTATGCTTTTTTTTAGCTTTTTCTTAGTTCATAAAAAAGAACTAATAAATAAATTGGTAACACATTATTTTCTAGAGTCCTTGTAACATGTAGTTACTATAGTAATAACTATAAATACATAACTATATTTAGTAATAACTATATACTATATGCATAATTACATGCAACTAACCCTAAACCAAACCCTCATCCTAACCCTATCCCTAAGTACGTGTACTTAATTATTATTACACCATGCTTAAATGTATTATTACACTGTAACACGGACACCTTAAAATAAACTGTAACCAATCATTTTTTAATTGCAAATTATTTAAAAACATTTTGCTATGCCACATGGTTAAACATTCATTTTAAATGTAATACTTTAGAATCTTAAAAATGTTACCTCATTTCATCTGGATAGATCTTAAAGCAGTTGTTAGGAAATGCTAAAGAATCTTTGAGGCTTTGTTCCCAGAGCTGAGAGGATCATTGTTCAGATCCTCACGAACAGTAGGCTTACTTTCTCCATCCTGCATATACATCCAGTCATCAAGTTTCTCGTTGTGCCTCGTGAAGTTGTCTTAGGTCCTGTACAGGTCCAGTGAGATGTATTTTCCTCTGGTCTTAAGAATGTCTGGAATGGTATAACATTTTCATGGAAAAAGCACTGCTTTTGCTTTTATATGCACTGCGGATTTGTTGGACTTGCAAATGATGTGCTGATCTTGAACGGCATTGGCATTTTAAAGATGGAAATACATAAAGATATTGCATGTTATGATGCACAGTTGCTCTAATTATAATAGTGGAATATTCTCTTGTATAATTTTGGGTTGCTATGGTGACAGTGAATAAATATGGCCATGTATTAATTTATAGTTCATACATTTGAATAGATTTTTTTTTGGCAGTTAATTTATTAATTTATATATTTTTTTCGGTTGGAAGTAAAGGTTTGAGTATAATTTTACGTCCAGTAGTTTTGCAATATCTTAGTTGTGCATCAACTCAGAATATTTATTTATAATTTATTGCTATATATTAATTATTATATTAAATGTTGTACTAATTGGTATATTTCAATTTCCAATGAAATAAGGAGTGTATAAATACAGCTATACTGTTTCTTTTTTGCTCCTCCAAAATATGCAACCATATCCACTGTTATATCCAGCTTTGCATATTTTCCTTAACATCAGCATTGTAAATTTGCCTCTGTTGTGTATTTTCTTTCCCTACAAGAGCAGAATATAATCTACAAACTTTTCTCAATAACGACAGGAATACACACATTGTATTGTTTACACATATTGTATACATATCATGGTGGTTTTTGGAGGGAGTTTCAGTTTGAGGCGTTTTATATTTGTATTGATAAATAAACATTATTTAAAACATCTGTCAAGCCCTGTTAAATATCGTTGGCATGGTTCAGTGGCTTTCGGAACCCTGGGCATGGAATATTTAATTATCGTACTAACTGAATAATCAAAAAGTCAATTTCCAAACCGCTGCCTGCCCGTGTTCTGGAGACAATTGCATTTGTAATATTTGTATGCGTAATCTATGTCTCGATCCTGTGTCCCCACCCACAGTCTTACGGGGGAAATGGAGTGTATTTACACTATAGAGACACCCATGAGACCTGGTTCGGCTCTTATTAATGACTTAAGCTGTACAGTTATTCTTTCACTGTCATCCAGACAGACTCTATTGATACTGATATGGCTATAAAAATGAGTAAGTTTATATTGATGATTGTATTTAAAGCCTCTCATTTACAACCCATTTTACAAACCATTACAATGACAAATATGTGGGAAATTTACATGCATATTATACTGGTTCTACTACTACTACTAATACACTATACTTATATTAAACCATTATTAATTACAACATAACAATAAAATCGACATAATGCGATTACACTAAAATTATCATAAAATGGCCTTGTAAATTAGTTTGGAAATAATATTAAATAATATATAAAAGTTGAAATTATTTAATTATAAAACAAATAACTTAGAACAACGTTAGAGTAATAAGAACATTAATAAGAACATTATTATTATTATTAAGTATTATTATTATAATTCTTCATGCTGTTCTAAATTTTAATAATTCCATTTTTTATGTGTATGATAATTTCTTAAAATGTGCCACTATTTGTGAGGAAATAATTTAGATCCTCTAAGTGCACATGGATCTATATATATGTACATGGCTCTATTTTTTATGTGAAGACATGAATATGAAGCCTCTACATTATGAAAATCTATATACATTTGCCACCACCTTTTATTTTAATGTTAAATTTGATTGAAAAAATAGAATAAAACTGTCAATCAATGTTGTTTTCCATAGACAAATTATTAAATACTCTCAGTGTTACTGGACCCTACTGTCTATGTCCAATGCTGCACAATGAGATCATTGTTTTATTTAGTGAGCCGACTCCTCTGTGTTTGTGTGTGTGTGTACATGTATCCGTGTGTGTTTGGCAGGCAGTACCAGGCTGGGTCAAACCAGCTTAGTTCCGAGCCGCTGGATGACCTGGCTCGGTGACGTGCTTGCCTGGTCCCAATGACCCGTATGATTTCATTACTGAGAGGTGAGGGACACACACACACACACATGAGCAAGCTACAGTGCTGTAAGCCTCATCTGCCATGTGGAAGGGGTCACACAGACATGCATGACCCACAAACACAAACAGGCAGTTACAAACGCAAATATGCTGCACTTCACGGACGGACTCACACACACACATACATACATACACACACACGCGGCTATATATGAAATGCTTGTTAACTGTCGACAGGCACTTCATCCTTTTAAAACTTAAAAATGTACAACCTCAAACTTTGTCTATATCATTTTGTGTGCAACATTTTTTAACAACTTTATGTTTAGGCCTTACATGTTTTACGTAAAAACACAGCAGTTGCACTCATCGCTTTTTAAGTCAAATAACCTCCACTCACTACTTCAGTGTCTTGAGTTGTGGAGGGCGTGAAGGTCAGGAAACAAATTAGCTTCAACGAATCCACTAGATGGCGGTGTAGGTTTGTGCTGGCCATCGTTTCTGTTGTGGTGGAGATGGGATTTGTTCTCTTTCTTCGCACTATGGGCAGAGACACAGGACAAGGCCTCAGAGACAAAAACAAGGACATGTGCTTTGATTTCCCATTATGAACCCAAACTATTAAGCGACACACACCAATCAAATCAAGTTATATATCTCTCTTGTGAGTTTTGAGCACTCTGTGTCAATATCCGCATTAGCTTCAATTCCCTTTTTAATTGTGAAGTCTTTTGTCTAGGCGTCAAGTTTCTCTTCAACGCACGCTGTGTCCAGTCCTGTGTTTCAGAGATGTGTGTCTGACAGCCCTCACTGGAAGAAGTGAGTCTTGATTACAGTAATCATCCCAATGTCAGAATGAATGAGTGCAGAGGAGGAGTGTACAGTGCAGCTGCCCACTTCAGCAGCACCTGACACAAAGCCCCTGCTCTCTTTCACCCTCTCTCTTTATCCATCTCTCTCTCTCTCTCCAAGAACCGTCCAGACTAAAGAGGCAGAGGAGTTACGGAACTTACAGTGGCCTGCTCGCATGAGCTCACACACAAATGCAAAGAGTTTGAAAGTAGCCTATAGTTCACCCAAATGAAAACCCTACCCAACGTTGTTCCAAACTCCAAAGGATTTTTAAGCTTCAAAAAGGATCACATGCTGTTTTCCAAGCTCTCTGAATTCATCCAGTATCACTGGGCCTGCTTACACCTGGTCATTTCATGTGCTTGGATGGCGATTTGTTAACACATGCCCACATAAATGTGTCTCCGCAAAATGGATATAAATCCGATCTTCAATTCCTATATGCAAATTTACAGCGAAAGCAACAGATATGAGCTGCATTTGTTTATCATCAGCTAATTTCAAGACCGCAATAGGAGAGAGAGCGGCATAAGCACTGGTAAGATCATGTCTCACTACTTTTAATTATGATGATTGTGTTTTGAGCATCTGTGACTTACTTTCTGATTCATTTGCGGTTGTTTTCGCGTTGGCTTGCTGAAGGGATGGCAATTCAACATGGCATCATGACTTTGCATAAACACACAAGCCACTTTCAAATCAAGTGGCGTGTAATCTGTATGCTATTTGAGCTATCCGCGTGTATGTCCACGCCGAAAAGAACTGTCATCTTTTGCGTGTATGTCTACGCCCTTAAATGTCCGATTGATTCCGCGTGTATGTTAAATGTCCGAGCGAAACGAAGCAAAATGTAGATCTACATCTGGGGAGCAATATTTTTTTTTTCCCTAGGATGGGGGAAGACTTATAAATGTTATGACGGGTAGGTTTAGGGAAAGGGTTGGGGTAGGTCATATATTTATATATACAGTAATGTAACGTTAAGTCAACGGCGTTCATAAACACGCTGAAAAGCGATTATGCGTGTTGATAGCAAAAATGGAAATACGAATTGCCATTTCATGAGATTAGTCTGCTGGGGGAGTTGTAAAGCCTATTTCAAAAAAAAAAAAAAAAAGTGGAGTAACCCTTTAAGCCTAGTAGGAAGTATTTTGTAACTTTTACCAAAACTACAGACATCACCATTTAGACACTGTTCACAAAATGAGTCTGACAGAAATCTTCTCAGCCAGTATCTCTTACCACAGCTCATGCGCCTGCCAAGCTGCCAGTATGTAACCGGAGGAGTGGCGTCTCCTCTGGGAGAGATGTGGGCACGGCCTCTCACCAGAATGATTAAGCTGCAGGTCTGCCCTTTCTCAGAAAGGTCACGGCTCTGACGGGTTCCACTTCTCAGACAGCTGGCACAGGTTGCACTGGCAGTGTTGAGAAAAAGAGACTTATGCCCATCACTAATCCTTGTGTTTACAAAACATCAGCATGTATCACGGCATATCATTCTGCGTCTTAAAAGCTGAATAAATAGCAGTAATGCAGCATTAGTCTCTTCTTATCTGAGCCTACCAGATATATGTTGATGCTGTTTGTTAAGAGGGTGGTGGTGCTGTAGCTTGGGCAGAGACAACTGGCTGTCAACATAAACCACACACACATCTAATCTCTCTTAAACCGTGTAGTTCATAACCTTTTAATGGCAACCCACCTGATCAAATATTATTATTCACACCACTTTGATCCATTTTTGTCCACCTTTTTGAAGTAAATAGATTAAATAAATGAATTAGCAAGTCTGATTCATTGATTCTCACACGTAAAAAACAAATATCCGTAATGCGTCTGCCATTTAAATTGCCACAGCATAAATTTCAATAGGTAATTAGCTCTTCTGCAATGTAATTATTGCAGACATGTCACGACGCCTACACAAAAGACAACCAATCCCAATGCATTTGTGTTTTCGGGATCTGGCATACAAACCTATTGTTATAGTCACGAAATTGATTTTTTTTTTACTATTCATATGCTTTTACAGCTGTCTAAATAAAGCTTGTATGTGACTCTAACTAGTCTATTTAGTGTTGGTAGCCAGCAAAGGAAATTCAAGGACAGAAATGCTAATACATCTAATGCGAGTAGCTTTAATGGGATGAAAAAAAGATTGTTTATTGTTATTCATTTTTTTGATTGCACATCCATTATGATGGATGAGTAATATTTGGCAATTTGAAACAGGCCCCAAAAAAACTCATCCAAAAAGAGTTTGGGTCAGCAGTTCGTGTTCACACCACCCATTAGAATATTTTTTCCATATATGCGCAAAAATGCAAGAGACAGCAGAGGCCTAATGATCACATTTTGGTCAAACTCGCTGGGCTTTTCCAAAATCCATGACGCAAATCCAAATAAAACTTTTGAAAGAAGGAATCTAAAGCTGTTAAAAAGAATTCCCTTCTCTCATCAGATTATCACGACGCTGTAAGACCAGATCACATATAGACCTCTGTGGAAAAAATAAAGCTATGCGAATGAAGAACTGGTAGCACGATATCCTCATAATATGGGATTTATACATATGTATTAGATCAAATGTTCAGTTTCTCCATTTTACATTATGTTACTATTTTAAATGTATATGATATGTGCATCAATATCGATTCTATCTGTTCCTCTAATTTTGCACCCCTTACAAATGGTTGGCAGTTTAGTGAATTGAACGAATGCATAAAGGCCATTTGTCCCATTGTATTCCACGTGCAGTAACATCACCTTGGAGCTAGAGGGAGCTACTGTAACAAATTACATTGACCTCTGTTGGACTCGATCATAAGAGAATTATTAATAAATCACTGGCATGTGTACAGCACTGTAGTGTTAGAGGAAATGTGAATGAAATGAGTCCCATCTACAGGCAGACATAACCTACATAAATGGATTCAAACACCAAGATATTAATTTAAATACGTCACATCATTAGAAAGGAAGTGCTAGATGTTAAGTCCTGTGATGTTTTAGGCTACTGAACATCTATTTGCAATATACACATGATGATTATCAGGAGAATGATGATGCAAGGGGTTATAGAATTGTGCTTGACCTGATTTGATATTTGGGGAAATATTTAAATTAGGCTAATTTGTCATCATACAAATGTTTGTTTGTTAGTCTTGTATTCTGCTGTGCTCATCTCAGTCTAGAAGTCTCAGGAAAACCAAAGCTTACAAACTCAGACCGCAGTCAGTCTAAATTAGAGCGTCTGTTTCAGACTCCACCCATCAACCCACAAAAAATGCTCTTATTTCCTCCTGCCCGAGACGTTCATTTACAATGTTGTGCAGTTTTAGGCTACTAACTGTTTGAGGTTTAATTGCAGCCTTAATTTAAATGTGCAGTGCCACAGTAACTAGTCACAGGATGAAGACGGAGGAAGACGAAGGTACACATGATCCAATACGAAGTGATTTAATAATAGTCTACAATAAACTCTGGAACTGACAGAAGAGCGTGCATGAATTTTATTTGATTTTAAAATTTAATACTGAGTAATTGTTTATTGTGTTTGTAAGGTGCCTATAAAATAAAATAAAATGTATAAAAATAATAATGAATCAAAGGTTAACACAGAAATATCAACTTGGGGTGCACAGGGAGGAAGTTAAATACATGATGGTGGTGATAACTGAATGATGAGCAGATGTGATGATGATTGGTTTCTGATGAGCGGTGGGAAAATCAAACAGGAACACATGTGATTAATGAAAACTAACTGAAAGTCCATGAAAGTGAAAATGAGTCCAGAACCCGTGACAGATGTACACTGTGAATTTTGTTAATTGAAAATAACAATTTACTCAAACTATTTATTTTTCAAATGAAATGCATACAAAATGCTCACATTCCATAATGATGATCTTAATTTTCAATTGAATGTTTAGGAAAAAACATATAGGCTAGGCCTACATTTTCATTATGTTATTTCATTAGCAAAGTTCAAAAAATAAAAATTACATGTACAATAGAACAAATTAAAATGACTATTTAAAAATACCCTTTCTTTTATTGCTCCCTTCATTTCAATATTTTTCTTTATTTACCTCACCCTATTTATTTTGCACATCTATTGTCTATTTCAATATTTTAAGTAATGTTTAGGCTACACTTTGACAGTATTGTAAATTCTATTTTGTATATTGTAAATATTGTAAATATTTCGTCATTAACAGTATAAAGATATAGGCTAATGAAATAAAAAATGGATAATACTAAAAAGGTAAAAACGTTTAAGTATTTATAAATAGTAATAATAATAATAAATATATAATAATAAATATAAATAGATATTATTATAGCCTATGTACAGTCAGTCAGTGACTGTCTCTCTCTACAGCAGTGGGGAGTGAAGGCTGGTTCTTGGAAGAGCCACAGCCTGCGGAGTCAGTCACATTCTTGGCTGGGATTCAATGACTGAGCCAGACACACACAAACACCGAGAGAGGGAGAGAGAGAGAGAGAGAGAGTGGAGAGAGAAAGAGAGAGAGAGAGAGAGAGAGAGAGAGAGAGAGAGAGAGAGAGAGAGAGAGAGAGAGAGGCTGAGCTCACTGACTCAGTCACACTGAACTGCAGGGGCAGAGGAGCGGAGGCGACGCGCCGTGTCCGGCTGCAGCGATCTCTACTCGCAAGGGAAAATACGGATTTAAAGTTCGTGGATTGTGTATTTGACTCGTGAATTTGACGTGGGACAAGTTCGGCTCTCCCGTGGGATAGTTTTCCTACAACTTGCGCGCTCTTGCTTGTGTTCCACTTGAGTTTTTTTGTACGCGTCTGTCTGTTGATATGGACAGGAGAGAGCCCGCTGCAGGGGAAGAAGACACACCGGTGCAAACCTTCGTCTGAGTGGGGATTTCATGAAGCCCAGTCGGCCTTCTTGTGCTTTTTTTCACGGACTTGGATTTAGAGACGCGGTACCAGGACCTTTGAGTCGCATTTCTCGTCACACGCTCGGTTTCAACGACAACGCTGTGCGCGAAACATGGAAACAATAACGCGACAGAGTTTCCAGCCTCACCCGGGACTGCAACAAACTCTCAAACAGTTTCACCTGAGCTCCATGATCTCTCTCGGAGGACCGGCCAGGTGGCAACACGATCTGCTCTTCAAAAAGGATGGCAAAGACGCCCCGGAGCCCGTGCTGCATCTCCCCCCTATGCAGCCTCCTCCGGTGATGCCCGGGCCGCTCTTCATCCCGTCCGACCGCTCCACGGAGAGGTGCGAGACGGTCCTGGAGGGCGAGACCATCTCGTGCTTCGTGGTGGGCGGCGAGAAGCGCCTGTGCCTGCCGCAGATCCTCAACACAGTGCTGCGGGATTTCTCGCTCCAGCAGATCAACTCGGTGTGCGACGACCTGCACATCTACTGCTCGCGTTGCACCGCCGACCAGCTGGAGATCCTGAAGGTGATGGGGATCCTGCCGTTCTCCGCGCCGTCCTGCGGGCTCATCACCAAGACGGACTCGGAGCGCCTGTGTAACGCGCTCATCTACGGGGGCACGTACCCGCCGCACTCCAAGAAGGAGCTGTACGGCTCCATCGAGCTGGAACACACCGAAAAGAGCTTCAAAATCTACCACGAGTGCTTCGGGAAGTGTAGGGGTCTTCTGGTCCCGGAGCTCTACACGAATCCCAACGCGCCCTGCATACAGTGCATGGACTGCAGGCTCATGTACCCGACCCAGAAATTCGTGGTGCACAGTCACAAATCGCTGGAGAACAGGACTTGCCATTGGGGCTTTGACTCGGCAAATTGGAGGGCGTATGTGCTCCTGAGCCCGGATTACACGGGGAAAGAGGAGAAAGCGCGTCTGGAGCAGCTCCTGGATGACATTAAGGAGAAATTTGACTTCGCCAATAAATACAAGCGGAAAGCATCACGGGTGAGCCAGTTTGTTGCATTTTTGCGCAGCATCCTCTGCTCTAGTGCAGGGAGAAGTGCTTATTAAGTTTTGTTGTAGTGGACTGCATGTGTCAGGCGTCTATGACGACAAGCCGTTTCATCCCTTTAAAGTTTAACTAGTGCTTACTTTTCTGCTTGACTATTTAAAAGCCAATCGAGACCACCATCTTTTCCAATTTCAAGAATAACTTCATTAAAAAGTGACTAGTGGGACCAGGGTCCAAACTCCCAGGTATCAAGTAATTCATTGCAAACTACTTATTCCTTTGCTGTTCATATCATTGTATAGACAAATATTGGAAAGACTTTATTTCACAGTGTCATTGTTGCTAGTAGCTAGTAATAACATTAATTTGTGCATAATTACGTGCAACTAAACCAAACCCTAATCCAAACCCTATAGTACATGTTGTTATAATATTACTCAATATTTAAATGGATAATAACAGTGTAACAAAGACACCTTGAAATAAAGTGTAACCCAAATGTTTGCTTCAGTGCTTCAGCTGTTCACTTCCAACTGTTTTCCACCTATTCCAGTTTTACTAGTAATTATTTAATATATATATAAGCCTATTATTCAATCTGGTTTACTAGAAATAGTTTGGTGACCTGTGACAGTTTTCCTTGAACTAATTAGATCATACTACTTTATTAGACACTATTGCATTCCAAGTTGCTACTATAAATATTTTATCTTACTTGCAATTATAATGGACTTAGATTGTATACTATAAAATCTAGTCATTGCATCTTGCATGTAAAAACAATTGAAAATAGTGATGTAATTAGTGAAAGTGAAACTTTTTGGTCACTTTTGGATTATTTCATTCAAAAAGAAATATTAGAAACATTTAAAAAAAACAGATGTTGTTGGAATGGCTTACCACCGTCGTCTTCAGATGAATGCTTGGAGAAAGGCCAATAGTGTCAGTTTGTGACACAAACTTCAGACTCAACACACAGTAAGTAGTTATTTGGCAGACGTACAGTGAACTTCTTATAGGGACATTCCTCTTGGCACAACCTGAGGTTAAGTGTGATGGGGCGCTGTGGCGATGTTCATGAATCAGCTCTGCTGGTACTCAAAGCAACAATCTTAAAGTTGGCAGACTAGATGTTTTAACCGCTAAGCCACACCACCAGGGTGAAATTTGTATGTCTTAAGTTTTGCCTTGGCATATTCCAAGTAGTGTCAGCTTCCCTCCTTAGATGAGTGCTTGGAAAGGGGCCAAGAGTGTCAGTTCTTTGGTGACCCAGTCTCCAGACTCCTGAGACTATCATGATATTGGTTTCCCAGTCCAAATGTTACAACCTGATATCCGGGAGGGGGGTGAGATGTGGAATCTGTGGGCGGACGTCAAGATAGAATAGCCGTCGCACTGGCCTAAATTTAATGGCATGAAATATTTAGCTTGAGCGGACCGATGCGAAAAATGCAATCTCTCACAGATAGCATTTCTTGGTTGTGTTTTGGGCTTTGCTGAATTAAATTGACCAGTAACTAACCCTCAGTGTCACAACCTCTGTCCCGTTAACCTTTACTGTAGATACGGTGCTGATTGCGTAAACAAACAATCATTTAGTCTTCAAACAGTCTTCATTTCTCTCTCTCTCTCTCTCTCTCTGTCTAGTGCTTGTTTTTTATCATCTCATTCCTCCATCTGTCTCTCTTGAGCTCAGCAGGACTTCCACATGTCCCACGGCAATGGCGTCATGTTATGGTAATTCTGAAATGGGCCGTTTAGCTATCACAGGTACTTGACAGTGGATGTGTTTTTAATGATCAGGCCATTGAGGGTTTAATCACGGGGCTGCTGAGGGAAAAAAAACTGCAGTCCGACCAAGTTTGCTGCTTAAATATGCTTCGTAAAGTTCGTTTCTGGGTATTTTTGGAAAGAGTAATGCGATAAAGCAGTCGCGGCCTGATTGTTTTATGTTTATCTGCTTTGGGTTGTCTCCAGTCTCGGGTTACTCGCATGTGTGGTGGCTCATCTTACCCCTGGGGCTCTAAGGCTTGACTCTTGCTGCAGACACGGCCCTGTTTGTGAGGTAGAGGATTAGAGGAAAAGATTTTTAGTAATGTGCCCCCCCTCCAATACACACAACACACAAACACTCAATGAATGGCAGGCCTGGCAATTTGCATGAACTGTTTCCCTTGAATGGAGCTGATGATGCAGGGATTGGAGTATTGTGGTGGAAACGGAGTATGAACCAACAAAGAAGTGCATTCACCAACATCTCCTCCCTCCCATCTCTCTCTGATCAGCCCTCCACCACCTCCAGCTTACTTTCCCTGTGTGAATAGAGCGAGAGAATGTAAACTGAGGCCTGCTCTCCAGCGTGTTTGGACACATTTGCCGTTTTCCGTCTCTTTTTGCACGGACAATGTGTGTCATAAGTGCTCTGCAGATTGAATTGTCCCTTATGGTGAATGACGTTGCTTTGTTAACATCGAGCTGTTTCCCTCGGTCTCGAGTGAGCCCAAAATGTCCCAGAGCTCTCTGCATTATCACATTATCAGACCCCCCACAGCAGGCTTTTATTCATCTCAAGAGCTTTCCTTCCTCTCACCACACACAAGAGGGAACGCTCTCAAACCGTCTGGAAACGGAAGTGGAATATATCATTATATCCATCTAGAGAAAGGGAGATTCGGTGCATTTTTACATATGCCCGACCGCCTGGTCACTCCTTTGCCAGGAAGAGTCTGCGATTTGATATTGATGACTTCATAATGGCTTCCACACAATTTAATTTGCCACTCAGATTTTTGTCGAATAAGACTGAGGCAAATGCTTTGAGTTAATCAAGCTCGATTTCAAATGATGATTGAAAAAGTCTTTCTTTATTTGATCAAAAATACAGTAAAAACAGTCATATTGTGAAAATTTTATTACTACTTGATATAATGGTCTATATATTTTAAAATGTAATTTATTCTTGAGATGGCAATGTTCAGCAATCTTAGCCCAGTCTTCAGTGTCACAAAATCTGTCCGAAATCAATCGAATATAATGAATTGGTGCTCTTTTTTTATTATCAATGGTTATATGTGCACATGTGTTTGCAGACTTGCGTAGCAAGCATTCCACGTGCGAGTAATGTAGATGTAACAGTATGTTTGTATACTGTGTTTCTCTTGCTGACTGTGTGATTGTGACAGAGCTATTTTGTTTTCTGCTGAGTTATTTACAGATCTTACTGTTCCTCATCTGTGAAAAGTAGTCTGGCAGTCTCTCTCTCTCACTCTCTCTGTCTCTGGGTGGGGTGGGGGAACTTCCTTTTTCTCTTCTGCTTGCTGAGGGAAGGTCACAGACTGTGTAGTTGCTCAACCTCCCTCGACATATACATGCGTGTGTGTGTATATATATAAGTGTTTGTGAGTGCGTGTCTGGTGCTTTCAGTCAGCAGCCGGAAGACACAGAAAGACAGGATGTTCTGTGTCCCTCGCTCAGACACACAGTCAATAATTAAGTGTAAAATGTACCTAGCCATTATGTTCTGTCAAGCTGTTTCAGGTCCAAAAACGTCATCTTTTAATACTCTGTGGTGAAGAAAATTGGGTTACGCTTGTCTGAGATCTTGTTCAAAGGGTTCAAAAGAGTTTGGCAGCTTGGTAAACAAGGTTGGAGTTTGCTGAACTGTAGTATACAGGTTCAAAGTGTAAGTCCAGGTGTTGAGTTGGCTTCATGAGCTATCATGATTACTTTATACTGATAAAAATGTCTGGACGTAATTGTCAGGAGTGGCGATGAATGATTAGGCGGATTAGGGACAAAACACGACACACTAAACTTTTTATCCGATTTAGCCGTTCGTTTACACGACAACTGCGTTTTGGGGCCTGAAAAGGGGTTTCAAAGTACACGTTTTTGAAAACGAAACCGTTAATGTCTCCATGTAAACTACAACAATGCTAATTTGTGAAAACAGTAATGCATTGCATATGCGTATAATATGTATATATAATTTAATTTAATGTATATATAATCCGCGTATCATTTTTGCGGATCCGTGTGAACAAGGTTGTGAAAACTTGGTCCGTTTTGGCAAGGTTGTGACAAACCTTTCCATTTTTAGTACATTGTTGTCGTGTAAACGTAGCCTAAGGCTGTAAACAAGTGACTAAATGCCTTTAATGAGACTCAATTATAGAGATTTCAACTGATTAAAAAATAACTGTATTACACGGTACGCTGATGAATAAATTAAGCAAAACACAAATAATCAATATTTGATGAGAATCTCCAATATGAAGATCACGCTTGTACATAAATATGGCTGATGAAAGCGTTAGAAAAGAACAGAACAGAACAGTTTTTGTTACAAAAAGCATTTTTGCATTTCGTCTGCACTATGTTTTAGTTCAAACATGCACCAGATGGAAATGAATGTATGGTGAAATGTATTTTTTTTATCAGATCTAAATGAATATTTAATATCAGCCCTGTTATAATATTTTTTTCACTGCACATTTTACATGGCCAGATTTAGCCTATAGGCTACTTGATGAAATAGTTGGCACTTTCATTTTTCAGAGTAAGCACAAGAAAGCCCATAAGTGAGCATTTCCCACGTAGTCATGCATTTGATTTCCTGTTAAATGTGGAGGCGTTTTATCAGGGGTTATTTCGAGAGTTTTGGCAGACGGCGTGTTCTTGCCGTCAGTGCAGGAAAACCACAGCTCAGTGACGGGAAGAGAGAGTTACGGCAGTCGCATTCCAGGACAGCCACTCCCGAAGTGCAGCGAGAGACTGATTATGCAAATGTCTGTATGAATGGGCATGAATGAAGCGTGCCCTCTCACTCTCGTATTCGCATTCGCTCCGTGTCTACCGGCACACTTAGACACACACACCTGCTCGGCATCAGAACCCTTCTCCTGCTGACTTCTCGTCTCCTCTACAATCAAGTGTTTTTTCCCTTTCTCTCGATCTTTAATTCCCCCCAGGTGCTGGAAGTGGGCAGTAAACCTCTCTAATCATCCAGTCATTAAAGCAGAACTTAACCGCTCTCAGCCTGTGAAGCAGTTTTCTCGCTTAATTGTTCGCTCTTTGGAAACAAAGCTACGCAATTTTCTCCAAATCACGCCCTTGAAAATGCTTTTGATGAACACCTTGCGTGTTCATTTTCTCTTCCGTCCTCCGCGTTCGGTTCGGCTGACTTGTGATTTTTATTTTGGAGGGATAGAGAGAGAGAGAGTGGCATCTTTCCAACCCCCTCTCCACCATCCCCAGTGCCTCCGAGAATTCTGGGATATCTGGTGGAGAACTGAGAGGGTGCAAGAGCTTTGGGAGAGGAAGCCAGTTCCCTAAGGGGATATTAGGTATGTCCCGTCTCATTCGCCAGGCATATCGCTCTTAAGCCGCACACACACACACACAGCGGATGGCTCAACTCGACTCAGCAGCAGCTGGCCCCTGGTATGCATATCAATGGCTGCAGCGCGAAAAGCTGCATTTGCGCATTTCTCTGCCTCCCCTTCAGAATGCGAGGGGCTTCACGGGTATAGCTACGGATAGTCAGCTGCCCCCACGATATAAACCAGAGGATCCGTCCGAGAACCGAGTCGAACGGCTGTTCTGAGACCTCACTGGTCAAAGTCTTCCTAAGTATGTTCCAGAACTTGGACTCGTGAGGTCAAAGACCTGCGAGGCAGAGAAACGGACCCTGTGTTGTTCAGTCGGTTACTGATATGTTGTTTGGATATCCGCAAGGGTCATTTTTATTGTTGCGCAAGAGTGCCAGACGAGAAACCCGAACAGTTTTACAAAGTATGAAAAAAAAGCACGGTAATCTCTAGCTTTCATAACAAAGCTCATTCTTCCCACTGATCCTGGTTGAAAAATCCCTCATGTGCAGTCCTGGGTGGTTATTAAATCCGACAGGTTTTTTTCAGGAGTGAGCAGCAGCTGAGTGTTCTAACGAGTCTCCTTTAGGTGCTAATTAAGATTTTTCAAATAGCCCGTCACTGACAAGCCCGAACTGATGGATCATAACTGTGATTAACCGGGCAAAGAGAGAAAATATGTGGCTTTGTTTTAGAGATAAGACACGAACATCTCCCTGGAACAATTCAAACCCTAATTGCTTTTGTGGCTCTTTAATGCAAATGCAAGTCAATTCATTAGTGTTTTTTTTACACTAACAGTTTGGATCATGTGTGAACATTCATGCTTGGCTTATTAGCCACATCCTTGCTAATTTGATCAGTTTTTCACCTCTCAAGCTGAGTTTCAATTCAAAACGGCATTGAGGGGGCTTTTACACTGGGCTCGTTTGCTGCGGTCCGAGCGCGTTTGTTCTCGGCACCCTGCAGCATTGGTCTGGTTTCACACTCAACTTGATTCGAATCCTGGTCCGTTTGTGTGCATATTACGTCATCGCAAACATGAACAAATGGCTTGCTAACGGTGTCTTTTGAGGAGACAGTGGATTTCCAAATTTGGTGCCCTACATTTCACGAATGCACGAATACTCTGCAGGCTCACTCTCGCTCGTACCCAAGGTAAATCGTCATCACTATCATCCCCTACTAGCCTGGGAAAACCCAGACAACTCCCGGCAAATTTCGATTTGCTCTGAAAAAGTACTCATTCAAGCCCATTTCCAGTCTGTCGAAATCGCGGCACCAATCAGAAACGTTGGAGCGGGGTTTGCGCGTTGACGACAGGACTGAGATTTTGAAGCAGATTTTGTAGCCTACATTACAATGGATGTCGCCGTTGAACATCACTCGTTCGTATCAGCTATCGCGTCTGTTTTAAGCGATTTGAACGTTTCCTTTTTGTTAAAAACCGAGCAAAGAACAACACTCTGAGATGGTTCTCCGCTGCTCTGCATACGTCATTTTTTTCATCGCTCTGATTGGTTTTAGGTTTGTCCGCGACGACCGTTGGTGACGCCCCTCTGGAAATGATTTGTCTATGACGCTTTGCCAGAACTGAGCATGGTCTGGTTTTAACCAGGACAGTTCAATAAATGCTATGTATATTATGTATAATTTTAAGTCAGTGGTGAAATTCTAATGTAGTATGCTCATAGTTGGCAGCTCACTAGGTTTTGTAGCTCAAAGCATTGTAACTCAAGAGAGCTAACCTGATGCCCTTACTGCCCACACAGTTACAGAGATTCTTGGTTAACTTCGAAATGTTGCTATTTCAGTTATATTGCAATCGAAAAGAAGACATTTTGGAAAATTACCCTCTTACATAATTTCCCCTCGTCATAGGTTAAGCTCAGTTGTGACATTATATCACACCCTCTTAGACACACGCTGCTAAGCCTCCTAGTCGGTCCACCCCCTCCCCCAGGATGCAGTAGCTAAAATCTCATTAATGTCAGATGGAGATAAACACAGATAAAAGAGAGAGGTTCATCACAGGGCATCCTCTCTTTTCACACTCCTTCCACCAGCCCCCACACATCAGTCAGCCAGGTCAGTGTGTGTGTGCGTGTATGTGTGTGTGTTTGTATTGGCTGGCCTTTGGGAAAGCATTCATATATACCTGCCTGATAGGGGCGGCTGGGGGAGGTGGAGAAAGATGTGATGGGGGGGCTGGCAGACAGAAGAGTGTGGGATGGAGGAGGGAGCTTTTTCTGTGTCTGGCATTAACAGGGAGGAGGGGTGGGAAAATAGATGCGTTTCGGGGGTTTCCTGGGTTACTGTGATTGTCAATGCGAGACTGGATGTGCTAATATATAAAGTGTGAGGTAAATGTTTGATTTGACGAAAGACATTTTGAACGTTTCATTTCAGGCAGACTGTCGGAATGGGCTCCTAGTCACACCAGAATAACAAGTACAAGTGAATGAACGAATTAGGAAAGAATGAATGAAGTAGGAAAGAAAGGAACTAGATCCAATGTTCTGACTGGCTTTATATCTGCAACATGGACTCTTTAAACAAATAAAACCTCATTCATTCCTACTTTTTTTGTATTCATTCATTGCACCGACATGCATTATTAATGACAGTTAAGCACGGATAGAAAAGAAACATGATGACAAATTACTGGATGAGCCTAGCTTTGAAAAATTCATCACGCAACTGAATCACCTCTCAGCCTCTTTCTGTGCTTTAACATAAAGATTGTTCGATTTCCGTCCTGTATTTGTAAAACGAACCGTTTTTTTTGTTTCATGACATCAAAATGAAACCTTAATTATTTTCTATGACATTTTGATTATATCGTGCATGATTCTGAAACATTTGTTTTCTTCTGATGTAGCCAAGGCTGTGTGGGTGGAGACAATTTATATCGACCTATAATATCAAAGTCTTCTTTCCACAATCCAATCAAATGCAGATATAATATGTTATATCTGCATTCATGTTATTTACTGTTGAGTATTCCGTTTGAAATATGTCAAATTACTTGAGTAGTTTTATGTTGTTGTTTTTTTAAGATCATAAATTACATTTTTTGTACAACGCTCTCTGGAATGTTCGATTCTAATTGGCCAGTGCTTTTCTCAGGACCACACATAATGCATCCTATGTGAAATTTCTATCTGAAATTCACAGTATTCTTTAGAATGCTACTGTGATTGAAGATCGCTTAGCAAAATACGTGTTTTTTTTGGTTTGTGAATGGGGAGTTTCTGCAATGTCAGCTGAGCTCTTTTGTCTTTGTGTGACTGAGTGAGTCACACTTTAGCTGGCAGTGTGTGTTTGTGTGTCTAAGAGCAGTCCGACACATGACCCTTCCCATCAAACCCCTCTCTATTCAGGCAGACTGACCAATCAGATGCGTCCATACAGCTCCCATCGGACAGATGGCTGTCTGACAGAGGCAGCGTGACATACACACACATTGAGAGACAGCGACACTTCCTCAAACTGAATGACTATGAAAAAAAAGTTATTTTTGGAGTCAAGCTGCCCCTTTTTGGAGTCACACTGCCCCTATAGCAGCTCTCTATAAATCTGCATGACATAGTTTGAGGGAAAGATTGTAACGTACAGTTGTGGTGTTTGTAGACCTACATAAATACCCCATGTTACTTATATAATATATTTTGAATATAGAAATACAAGTTCTGAAAGACTTTTTACAGGCATGTAAAGCCTTGTAAACATAGCCTCTGAAAGACATCCTTCCTCACCCCGTTCTAAATGAAGCGTTCGTCTGGGCCCAGTGGCACTGGTTTGAGATGAACCATAATTTGGTTTGGTTAGTCAGACATCTATAACTGCCGTTCTTTGAAGCGTGCCCTACACAGAAGGAGCCTACTTTATAATGTGTAATTTGACATTGAAATGAGTAGACAGACATACTATTACAGTACACGGCTAGAAAATATGCAACTCAAATCCTCTAGTTATGTTTGCTGAGAGTGGAATCGCAGGGTAGGGTGAAACACTTCTGTCTGGGCCCTTGGCTACATCTACAGAGAAGAGAGAGAGAGAGCGAGAGGGAGACAGATGATGGGTTTGCTATCGTGACTGCCGTTCTGATGTCAGTTCCAGACCGGCAGCAGGGCATGGATGATATTAATTGTACAATTTTGTGTGAATGTGCGTAAAAAGGTAAATACATTTACTCATGACTCCATCTGTCTGTCACCCACCCAGATGCTTCATCACTGAATCTGAACATCCACACATTAACACACGCAGACGCACACATACATCGACTCAAAAGCTAAATGATGATGTAATCACAAGCCTACATAACCTGCCCACAAAAAACATGCCACAATTTTGTAAAGATATAAGCCTAATAAGTGCATTTATGTAATCACGAATCAGCAGGGATAATGAATAAAATCAAGAATTCAGACACAATATTTGTAAATATGTGGAAATAAAGCGTTTCAAATGTAGCTTTGTTGAGTGTCATACGATGTTTGACTTTTTTTCAGGCCCCAAACCACCCTTTTTTTTTTTAGATATCCGTCACTTTCTGTGAAAAAGAGGTTATGCTTTAATCTATTAAATGGTGAGTAGCATCTGAGTTAGCAGACGTGTAGATTACATTATGACATCACACAGGTGAAACCCTGACCGCAGAACACATGGTAATCTTGTTTCAAAGTTGACCTTTTACAGGCCACAGGCCGAGAATTACAAGATTACAGGCCGCACAACTGGGGCAGAGGGCAAGTGTGTGCTGGTGTGTGTGGACACCGTTCTAACCACACAAAGGCTTGGGCTCACGCTCCGTCTAAATGAACAACCACAACGCTGCGGTCTGAAACTCAGCACGGCTCTGCCATTGATGTGTTCTGCGTGTTTGCATCGGGAGGCAAATCAGTCTTCTATTTTTTTCTGACCTAATGTCGAGGGACACTCCTGGTCATGAGAGGGGTTTTTTTTTGTCTTTGGGGTGATGGAGAGCACGCCAAGGTCCCACCTCTCATCCTAAAGTTCAACTGGGCTCCTTTTGTCCTTCAAATCTTTATAAAGGATCAGCTGGAGCTCAGCAACAGGCCTGAGACTGGAAGACAAAGCCCAGGCCTAAGACTATTGTCTTGGCTTTGGTCTTCACAAGCCAGGCTTCATTTTTTGTGTGTGTGTGTGTCTTGGCTTTGGTCTTCACAAGCCATACTTCATTTTTTTGGTCCTATTTTTTCTCCTGACTAAAGGGCCGTTCACAGTAACTATAACGATAACTATAAAGTTTTAATAATTGTCCATCGAATGGACAACATTATTGTGTGTTGTGGATGCTAATATAGTTCTCGTTCTTGGTGTGAATGGGCCTTGAGCCTAGCGTAGCTAACGCTTTAAGATGTAATGTAATGCAGAGAGAGAGAGAGAGAAAGAGAGAGAGAAACACAATGTACAGAACAAGTAGATACACATATGTTTTCAAGATGGCTGCTAAATTATTAATCTAGACAGCCTTGTGCACTGTTTTAAGTGTCATATTTACATAAAAACAAAAAGGCAGCTGTATGTAAATTTTGAATCACAAATGTTGTGTAAACATTCAGTTACTGTCGATTTAACATCAGCAAGCGAATGTATTTTCCTTAAAAAATGTTTGCTATCTGGGGAATATAAATTGTAGTTCGGTATCTATGCTAATCGTAAGACTTATTTTTTATGTTCTGTACAG
>JAOTRC010000007.1:8685557-8697536 GCA_027497675.1 Cyprinella lutrensis | reverse complement strand
GTAAAATGGTAATTTCACATAACCTAACGGCACAAAGGTAATTTCACCATACTTTGCTCAAAGAAGAGTCAATATTCTAAACCTTTCTTCATGTATGGCCATGCACCCTATTGCTAAAGACTTGAAATATTTTGTTTTAATTAAAAGAAAGGAGAAGAAAGGAGAAAAGAAGGGAAGAAGAGGAAGTTTTGGCCATCATCAAAATTCACCCTTATTTTTGGTTTTCAACTCAAACCAAGGTGTTCTAAGCTAATTTGGCCTCAAAGAGCTCAAATCTATCATTATATTTGAGATATTCTCAAAGGATTTGAAGAGTTTGAATATTCTGATTTTTTAAGGTTAGTGTTAAAGAGTGAAAGTGTCATCTATTAATGAATGCGTGTGTCTGTGCATAGGTGGAGTTTTGAGTCTGCATCTGTGCTTGCTAGTGTGTGACCTGATTCAGCTAAGTGTGGCGAACTCTCTCTCTTGCTCTATTATGGATCAGACTGCATAACGGTGCGCCTGACAGGCTCTGCAGTGCCATGCAGAGTAGCTGTGCCTAGTTTAGCGTAATGCTTTTACGCATGGCTGCATTCACTCTTCCCTCCTCCCAGTGACTGACCCAGGCAGGGTGGGCCCGTAGAGGGCAGACACATGACCTTTTCAAAGACTGATATAATCTGTGATATTAATGGGCTGATGTGGTGAGATTATGCTGGATCTGAGGAAGAGAGAAAAAGAGTGTTAGGTTATTCCCATCAGGAGGGATCTGGGATGCACTGGTGGCTTTGATCACAGGTCACCTCTAAAAGGCTGCGAAGAAATTTTTTCCTGAACATCGAAGGATTCAGAAGTAAATCTCAACCCCCTTTCTTTTGTCTCTCTCATTTCTTTCCATCTATTACTCACTCAACCCTGTTGTTTGAAGGCCTGACACACCACCACTGGCTTGTCACTCCCAATTACTCAACTCTCTTTCTTTTAATCCCACCATTCTTTGACTCTCTCATTTTTTTTTCTCTCTCTGGCTCTTTTACCCTTTTAGTCCCCTTTTATGTGCCAGAAGATAGCCCTTGCTTCTTTACTCATGCCAGTTTTGAACAGTCAGGGCTCATTTCTCCAAGTACCTTCACCAGTGTGACATTAGCCTGCATTATATAGCACTCTTCACCGTATCATCTAGCGAGAGATCTCTTCTTAGGGACAAGATTGGAGATGAAGGGCGGGCAGGGGGAAGAGGAGAGGCCTCTGTTGTCATTGAGATAGGGCCAAAACAGTTTCCTTCAGCTTCAGAAAGAGGCCCTTGTCGCTAGTCTTAGCTTATCGCTCTGCTAGCAAAGCACCTTTGGCCTCTGTGGTGATGTTTGTGCCTGTGTGGCTGCTTGTGTCGAGGGAGAGTTAAGGAAGTCTGGCACTATTTTTACAGCAACCACTTTATTTTATTCAGTGCCTGCTTGGAAATTGAAAAAAAATGTTTAATTATTATTGCATAACTCCAAAAACTTACTTATACAAACAATTAACTGCAGTTTCCAACCTGAAATGAACACTTGAGGCAGCAAAATAAAACCTTTATTGTGATTACGAGGGAGGAATAGTGATTGATAAAGACATATTTTCTAGCAGTTCCTTGCACAGAACTACATAATTGTATATAAAAAAAATTCTCATAGTACATGATTTATGAACCATAATACATTTTTTTGTGTTTCCATCATATAATCAGCTCGGTATATATAATCAGTAGTGCATTGCGGACTGCGCTAGCAATTTGGAAAGCTCTGGTATGTTTTTATCTCTTTGAAAGTGTAGTGTATCGTGTAAGAAGCAATGTAATTTAAATTTGATGAAATGTTGCCTCCAAAGAGCCTGGTTGTTTAATTTAATAATCACATTGTTACCAAAGCTAAAATATTTATTTTTCTTTGTGTTTTGACTTAGCCTTCTGTTAGCAAGCTAACAGTCTGTCTGCTAGCTTAGCATATAGCACTAACTGGTAAAGAAAAGCTATTTTGACTACTTAGAACAGATCCACAACAACAGCATCACATCTTATCTTGACATTACAAAGTCAATAGCATTTGCTGAGTTAGCATATAGCTAGTTAAAATTAATTTTAAGTCTCTTATGGCAGCTTTTGCTTTACATCCCCTGCTATTTCTTAGTTATGCTCACAAGCCACTTTTCTTTTTCAGATCATAAATGTGGGATATTACCTCATTGCATGCATTCACACTTTAAAACACAATCACAATCTGGGCTAGGCTAGTTATTTTAATGCTTTAGGAGCACCAGTCCTAATTTTCATAATATTTAGGACAGATAGTATGCAAATCTAGATTCAGTCAGGCTCTCCGCAACACCACGTTCATCACGTACGGGGTGTTTGTTCTCAGAGTAAGGGTGGGACTCACAAACGAGTTAAAATGACAACCAGAAGAAGATTAGATAATCAATAGTTTTAATCAATCGTATTTAATCTAATCCATCTCAGTTGTGGCCTACCCGTGATATCACCTCCAGTCAGAGAGACCTTACTCCAGGTTGTGGCAGCAGCCGGTTCTCTGCATCTCTAAACCCCCTAAAGCCGCTTTTCAGATTATTGTCAACAACAGGTAATCAGCACCTCGTCTTGGCACGAAAGGCTTATCAACCGCAAAGTGAACATTATTCACTTTAACTGCCTTTTGTATAGAAACATTCGCTTCTTGTTCACTGGAAGAGCATCCGTCTTGGCGTTCGACCGCGGTCCCCCGAGGCTCACCTCAGCTTAGCGTGTGTAGCATTACCATCAAAGTTGTATTTCCGTTCTCATGAGTCATACGAATGATATTAAGATTCAGTTTCGGCAGCTCAGTCTGCGCTCGATGGGTTAAACACACTGACCTGCATTGCAGACCGCAGGGATGTTTTTGTGTTTCATTACACGGGCTTATCTGACTAGCGTGTAATGATCCCCCGACCCGCCACCACCACCTTAATATCCTAAACTAATAGTATTAGCCAGCTGTTACATGCATCTAAAGATCCAGCGCAGAGATTGAGAGGCGTCTTCAGACAATTCACAGAGTGAATACTTTTGGTTCTTGCCATTCAACACACGTAATCATTGATTTGAGAGAAAGAGATCCCATCATCTGAGCTCATGGTATTATAACCATAGCACATTAACAGTGTATGGCAAAATTGGAGAAGCATCTTTACACCACAATGGCCGAACCTCAGGGCTAAGATTGTTTCTCCTTATAACAAAACCCCAAGCTCACTCTCTGAAGCTCTGAAGTTTTCTAAAATCGCCTCCAACTCTGTATCTTTTTCTCAATTTCCTTTAAACATGAGATCCTGACTCATATTCTTTTGTAATGAAGGGCATAAGGACACAGTGACGATGAAGCTTTTCCTCAGGCAGGTGTCTGCGCTTGGGTCCATGTGCGAAGGGAGGGGAGGAGAAGACAAGAGCCGTCCCACATAAATGAGGACAGACACTCTAATTGGTGATAATGGCTGAGGTAGAAAGAGTGATTCTCGCTTGGGAACAAAGCGGCCTTTATTGCCTGTGTGCATCTGACCCTTTCACACACTGCAGAAACTAGAGCTGCAAAAATGTCTAGACATTATACTAAAATGCCATTTTGTTTTAAATATAGGGATCTCAGGGATTATGGATGAGTGATTGAATTTGACATTTTTTTAGAACTTTTATATCATGTATGTTAAAGTATATTTGGGTTGGCTATATACAATTGTAAGGAAAAGTCGTCGGCTGTAGAGTGTAGCTGATAAGTGGGCTTTCTGGTGGAAAATGGTTATGCATCTCCAGCCCCCCCCTCTCCATCAACTGAACCCTCATGTGCTATTAATCAGCCCAGAGAATGAAGATGACGTCAGTAGAGTGCGAGAGAAACAGAGATGGAGGGGGTAACTTCCCTGTTCTCCAGATGTGTAATAGAACTAGAGAGGGGAATAAAAGCATGCAGTAAAAAGGATCTTGTAAAACAAAATGGACGCCTCTTTCCTCTCCTGCTCTTAACAATCTCAGATTCCCTCTTTCTCTTTAACGGAGGAGAGGCCTCCCTATCAGGAGCACAAAAATGCTTACGGTTACAGTTTCACTGAATGCTGCTTTTGTCATGGTGAGTTATGGGATTGCGGAAAGCTTACCACAATTTTTGCCATATTTTCTCGTAATATTTTGAACATATGGCAGAGATGTGTTTCCAAAAGCTTAGCAGGCTAGGGTTACATCTTAGCTCTTGGAGTATCAGTAGTTAAAAAGGCTTATAAATTTTCAAAAACTGTTTTTTTTTTTTATCTGATGTTTTGGGCTGGGCTGGGTTCGAGTTAGGTGATAGAGAATATCAAAACCTTATACAGTATTAAATCAATGGAAGTCAAAGCAATGTCCTCAGTAATATAGTGAAACAAACATGTGAGTTTGTGTATATATGAACTCAAACCTCCTTTTTTGTTCTTCAAACAACCTTTGACGGTCTACCAAACCTCTAAAGAAGACACTCTCTGATTTTCTGGTTCTCCTTCATTCTTCTTTCCAGCCATCCGCGCCCTATTGCCAATTTACCTTTCATTCCCTCCCTCTGTAGTTCATACAGGGTAGTTGACGCCCTGTGTTTCAACCTGACCTGAGACTGACCCGGGCCAGGGGCCGTTAGCAAGCCTCCACTCATTAAGCTGCATTTGGCGTCATTAAGTTGATTTGTCTTTGCTGATCACTTTTCAAGATAGCACTTAAAGTGGCTGGCTGTTATTCTTAAAAGGGTTCCAGACACTGCCCCTCCTAAACTTTACAGTGTGAAGGGTTATAAACCCAAATGGGTGTGAGCCGTTTCGTGGAGCGGTCGTGGGTTCGCGACCTCACCAAAACAAGCACAGGTCTGTCTCAGCTGCACTGATTGGATGGTAGCTTCTAATGAAGGGATGAAGATGTTTGGTCACCTTTAGTACTTCAACTGTCCTGAAAATAAAGTGCAAGAATTTGGTCAAATTTAAAATGCAACCAAAGACATCCTCGGTTTTGCCAAACAGCATGTTTTGTCTCCTACTTTTCGCTTTTTAACAATGTTGTTGTTGTGCCACTGTGTCTTTTCTCTCTATGCCTTGAGGTCTTGAATGCCCGGTTTATGTGACCAGGGTCAAGCGGTCATTCTTAACAGAGGCTGAGGCTAGTTCACAGGCATAATGTGGCTTCCATAACATCTGGCAACCATAAAGTGGCATGGCTGCCTAACCTTTGGTCTTAATAGGGGTGAGGGGGGTCCTTCAAAATGTATAACCATCATCTCAAGGTCATGCAACCATTTTGAGTAATACAGTTCAACACTGTACGTGCAAAGCAGAGGTCACAAGGGGAATCTGTAGAAAATATGAGAGAAAACAAAAAATAAAATACATATAGATATATTAATCAAAATATATTTTTTTATAATATTATTCATTACATTTAGAAAATGTGTGTGTATTTATTTGTGAGAATAACAAATTCTTGTTTCAAATAGAGATCACGATCCTCCCACGATTCTGAACAAACCCTTAACAAAATAATGTCATTTACAAGAGGTTCTGACAAAATGTTAATTGCTGTAGTATTTCAACAGCGAAACCATTTATAAAATAGTGTGGGTGTTTGAATCAAGATCCTAATCTTTTAACGATTATTCGTGCAGCATACGCATGCAAATAATATTACAATTTTTTTGACTATGAATTAAAATAATAAACATCACATTGTCTTTATTGCCATCAAAACTTATTTAAAAATCCTGGCACAGGCTACTTCCCATGTTTATCTTAAAAACAATTGGTGAAAGTGTCAAAAATGACAGCAACAAATTGCTAATCATGAGTAAAACGCTTCCTCTAAAACGAGGTCTTGCATGTTTCAGAAAGTCTTTTGAGAAGAGTCAGAGTGAGGGTGACTGTTCTCAGTTCGAGTGTCAAGTTTTGTTGGTTGACACTTTCGACAGATGCTTCATGAAAACAGCGTTCTGGGCCTAATGTATGTACTCGCGTCTTCCTCTTTCCATTCTCAGTTCTTATTCGCATCATTTTTGTGTCTTTTCTCCCCTCTGAACATTGCGCTCGTACAGAACTCGAGTCAGACCGGGCTTTCAGATGCGGCCCGGACGATAAGGTAGTGAGAAAGGAAATGTGTTCGCTTTCTCAGATGGGTTTTAGCTAAACTGGGCGTTCACAGTTAGTGACTAGGGGTTTAAAGGTTAAAGAAAGATAAACACAACAGAGCCTCCTATCACCACTTACGTATGCCGGCAGTGTGTCCCACCAGGGATAGTGAAATGACATTTTATACAGTGATAAGGGTCTTGGAGCTTTGAGGGGAAAAAAGGGAGAAATAAACTTGGGAAATTTACACACAAAGCAAGAGAAAAGAAAGCCTAGCCCCCCAGCTAGCACCAAGACCTCTTGGCGTGCGACTTAGCCTGCTAAGGAACAGAAGAAGAGCACAGGGAAAAGAGGGGGAAAGAGAAAAAGAAGTCAAGAACTATCATCTCTCACTCTTTGTCTGTTAGGTTGATCCCTTTTCAGATGAAAACGTGCCACTTTTCAGTCAGTCTGGGTTATGTTAAATAAGGAACATCAGCCAAAGCAATCCTGTTAACAGCATCGGTGTTGAAAAAGAGGGGAAGACAATCTTCTTAAGTGATTAATCTCCATGAGAAAGTGGCGTCTTTGAAGAGAATCATCCACCTTAAAATTTCAGCTGATCTGTCTGCACCCCATCCGTCGGCAGATATTCACAGTTTATCCTTCAAAGAGGGTGATGCGTTTCTTTCCTGGCTACTAAAGCAAACATATCTGTCAACCGAGAACGTAACATAAAAACCGATACGCTATAATTCTTCGGTGACCCATTTTAATTTGCAAGGATTGAGCCTCCAGCAACATGAGATGAGGAATCGAGTCTTAGAGTGAAATTAGTGAGATGTAATTTTATTATTATGTGATTTTAAATGAATTGAAGTTTTGATTAATGTAATAATCAAAGTAAATATAATCATTTTTTAATGATTCGGACGGAGGTCTGTGGTGTTTTTCAAAAAGTTTGAAAAGGCCCGATTTAGTGTTTAACAGTATAAACAGGGTTACTGAACCGGATTGGCTTTAAACTTCTATTGTAAGTGTGTTGCAATTGTGATTTTTGCTTTAAAAAAGAAATATGTGTTTGTTTTTTATCCATTCTTTGTCAAAAGTAACACAAAAAGGTTAGCTTTCAGGATTGAGGAGCTTGAACACTTTTCTCTATCTCCCCCTTTCCCATTTCTTCTCCTCTCTCTCTCGCTTTCTGTTGAATAACGGTGAATGATGATCGTTTGTGGATGTCTGAAGTAGGACGTAATGAGGGGGTGAGGTGAGAAAAGCAAACAGATTTGCTAAGGCTTCACCTCATTAGCTGAACAACTGTGTGTGCGCATGCAATTCTAATGTGAGCATGCGAGTGTGTCTATATGTAAAGGTCCCACTTGAGTTCCACTCAAGCCATGAGGTTCTCGTTAGCTTAGCGTAAATGTTAGGCAAGGTTTGGTTTTGCGCTTTGAAGATTAGTAAATCGGTTTTGCTATCAGTACTATTTTTGCTCTTATCTGACCACACTAAATACACATCACTCATGCGGCTTAGCCTAGCAGAAGACCAATTGGAAATATTGATACTTGAAATTACTGATAAAAAAAACGTCTTTCAAAAAATCTCTGAAAGACAAGCTGTGTGCCATTTTGAGTCCATGTGTGCAACAAATCTTCGAAAAAGTGTGTGTGTGTGTGTGTGTGTAATTGGTGGTTTTCTGGGGTAGAGGGGGGAACAGACGGTGGGTTTATGGGCTGAAATTCTCTCAGTTGTAACTACCTCTAATGAGCTCCACTGCATTTCCCTCCGCCACTTACACAGAGAGAAAACAGAGAGGGAGCGACAAAGAGAGAGAGAGACAGAAAGAAAGATCGAGCGAGATCAGCAAATAGGTGCTGAAAGACTTGCAGAGGTCTTCCTTTTCACAAGCTCTGTGTGTTTTGTGTGTGTTTATGTGGCTGTACGCAGCCTTGTGGTTTTGTGTGGGTGGAATTTGTTTTCTTTTTTTATTGCAAACTAAAATGTACGTGCTTAACAGAGTCAGGCTTCAGGCTGTCTTCGTTCGTTTGAACTTCAGAGATACTGTTTTTTTCCTCATAAAACATGCACAGAATATGTGAAATTGTATGTGTTTTGCAATTTTGGGGGGGTTGTGCTATCTTGAACTAACTAACTTTCTCTGTTTTTTTTCTTTTCTTTTTCATGTTTCTGGACCTGCTTTCAACCATTTCTAGGTAAGTGTCATTCATTTTTCTGAGACAAACTATGGTAAATTCTAAATATGGAGATTCATGCATGTGGGTATAGACCTAAGCAAGGGAGGATTTGGGTAAAATGGTTTTGCGGTAGTGGCTTTTGCAGTGCACATACACGTACACTTACACACACACACGTACACACACAAAATGTAGTGAAACTGAAGCGTAGGCCAGCGTGGCTTTAAGAGAGACCGAGACACACACCACACTGACTGTTACCGCGGCCGAGACGGTTTACCACCCGACTCTAACACACAGCACACAGTCTTATCGGAAAGGTACACAACAGTAGGCTACAGCTCGCTACGTTTTCGGTTTTTGAATTCTTTGTGGGGAAACCAAACCAGAAAAAATATTTAATTTTAAAGACAATGAGAGTCAAAATAATAGGGTTACTGTAAGAAAATATTTTCCGAATTCAAGCGCTATAGTCAGCATTTGTGTCTTGAAGTGAAAATAATTGTTTTTTCACATTTCTCATAAAGTTATATACAGTCTTTACCATGTTGCTCCACCCACAAGAATTACATTGGTAGATTCAAATAATAATAATGATTTTGAATAATTATGAATAATATTGATTATGATGATTAGTACTACTACATTAACATTTAATATAATACGATTACCATTTACCATATTTTGAATTTAATATTTTAGAAAGAAACATCATATTTTTGCTTTTTTTAACCCTTCAGAATGCTACTGGTTTACTTCCATGGTAATTTAGAATTTAGATTTTTTTATAAATAAAAAATTAAGAGATTTCAAATTTATTTTGGCGGTAATACATTTTACAGCAGAAATGCTGTTGCTTATTGCTTTTCTCGAACCTGTACATTCCTTTAAAGGTCAATTTGACTTGTAAGGTTCATGAAGGGCCGAACTGAAAGGGAAGTGAGTATCTTTGTGTGCACAGTATCACATGCCTTCAAAAATCATTCTGCTGAGCATTTTCATCAAAAAGCAGGGTTGAAACATGAATGATGAGGGGAGTGAACACACTACTAAGTGGACATTTGATAAGACCACTCTTCCTTCAGTAAATCTATTACCCCTTAAAAGTCTCTGGGCTTAATGTGTGGGGCTAAATCATGTGAATCATCATTTAGGTCAGGAAGAGCCACTAAACACTCTTACTACATCACACAATTTCTTTCTCTCTATCCTTGACTTTCCCTCCCTTTCATCACCATTCAGCAAGTGTACAATGAAGCTGACTTCTGTTGTGATGATGCGTGGAATGTCAAGGAATAAAAAGAAAAGCTGACGGTAGTTTGTGGAGGAGTGTGTGTGTGTGAGTGAAAGAGGTAGGCACACCCTTGCGGGTTTCTGTATCTCTCAGCTCTCATTAAACTTTAATGGCTTCCTCTCCTGGCTGGCACGAGGCTCCACTTTTCACTCAGCGAGCAGGAAAAAAGCCTGAAAGAGCGAGCGAGTGAGAGAGATGCAAGTGTGCATACTGAGCAGGTAGATCAGAGCGAAGGACAGGAAGGACTAATGCTGACAGTCTCAGCACATGCTAGTGTCTGGCTGCGGAGAGCAGCGTCTGCTTCTGCAGAGCGAGACACACCGCTTATTCAGCTGAGGCCACGCTTTTCAACAGGCAGCTCGTAAAGTTGCACTTTCAGCAGTGATGCATGCAACTACGCTCAAATTATAGACATCATTCAAGGCTGCAATGGTTAGCAAGTGCTTTGAAGGTTTAAATCCAACTCTCATAATGTCTTGGTCATATTCTCTTTCAAGTTAAGGTGTGTGTCCAAGCCTTGTAGTCATTGATTTGGGTTCAATGTAGGTTTGAGTACTGGCATTAATGATCTGCGTCTATAGACCTTATGTAGCCCCGCCCCTTTTCCCAGCTCTGGGCTCGTTGTGTTCTGTCGGATTTACTAATTTGTATTTCCACAGCGTGAAGGTAAGATTTTACGGATTTATGAATGAGCCGCTCATTTTAAAATCTTCCCGGTCTACATTCATTTGTTCTGACATTCGCTTCAAAGTCAAACAATACAATTACCATGATAACTTTTGTTAACTCAACAATAAATCCACTACACCAGCTAATTACTCTTCGCCAGCGATGCCATAGAAATATACAGAGCGACTGCAAAAACAGAAGTTCAAACTAAATTATACTAAAAATGGCTGCTCGCTTGTTTCTCTGGCGCATACTATCTATAAAACGATGGCTAAAAAAGTGTTCATTAGTGCAATCATTTGTGTTTTTTGAAAACTCCACCCAATGGTCAGACAAAGAAATAGTCACCACTCCCAAACTCACCTAACTGGTTGAACTATTGTTGCTATATTGTTAGGATGACCTGTGTTGTTATTGTTAACTAAAACTGAAACTATTCAAATGTAGTTGTCATTTGAAATAAAGCTGAAATAAAATAAAATGTGGGTGGTGATGGCGTACTAGACGAGACACATGCCTTTGGTGTGAGAGACCCGTGTTCGAATCCACTGTGAGACACCAATGTGTAGCTGAGCAAGACACTTAACCCCTAGTTGATCCAGAGGCGTGCGACCTCTGATATATATAGCAATTGTAAGTCGCTTTGGATAAAAGCGTCAGCTAAATGAATAAATGTAAAATAATAAAATAAAATGACTAAAACAAACTAAGATTAAATATTAAAATGCAAGTTAATTCAAAATATTAATAAATACTCTAATATATACTAAAATACACAAAACATGGTTTGAAATATTGTTTACACTTGTGTTCATTTGGTCCTGGAGAAAGTATTTAAACAACACACTTCACCTTTAAGAGTAAAAAAACCTCACTGTCCTTCTTTTCTCATAAAGAAAGCCACGCTGCTGTGATTCCATCTTTATAGCAGAACTTTACAAGCCGCCTTGGCTTCTGTGATAGCGTCACCTGAAAGACCTACAGTTTTTCTGCCCATGCTCTCGTCAGCCTTATAGCCTCATGGCCAGTCATTCTATTTAAAAAGAGAGAGAGAGGAATGTGGGGGAAATGAGGAATAAAAAAAGAGGGAGAGAAGAATGACGCTCTGTGTTCCTGGTTAGCGGCGACCATAAGTGAAGCGAACTAAGACCAGAAAACCGGTGCCTGTCACTTTAAGAGCCAAAACAGGCTTGTCTGCAGTAACTCTGCAGAGAGAGAAAGAGAAGATGGAACATCTGTAGTCTGGGCCTGTAGCCTTCTGGCTAGACTGCTGAAACTTATTGACTTCCTGTGTGTGTATGTGTGTGTGTGAGAGAGAGAGAGGTAATGTTGGCTTAATTCCAATGCCATTTTTTCAATGACCTTGCTTGCAAATTGCATAGAGAGACCTTCATAAGTGAAAATTTGAGAGGAAAGAGACAATTTTACATTGTTGGAAACACTTTATTTTAATATACTTCGCATGAGTTTGAGTGTATGTTTTAATGAAGTTGTGTTCACAGCTGCGTGAAGCCAATATTGCAGATTTTCTTCCCTCATTTCTGTCTTCCATTTCTTTAACACATACTCATTGCTTACATAGCTGAGGAAATGCAATAGATTGCGTGCTATTGTTGATATGTAAAGCTAAATAACAAATAAATAGACACCTAACACTCGCATAGAAGTCCCATACTTTTTTAAAAAAGTTTTTTTTTTGCTACACACCTCTTGATATAT
>JAOTRC010000007.1:8606995-8620015 GCA_027497675.1 Cyprinella lutrensis | reverse complement strand
AAAGCACAAAGTTTTGTTGTTATTATGAGTGTACAAAAATAAAAGTTGACCGCAGTGGATTGAGGGACGGCTCCTAAAAAGCTTGTAAGTAAATGGCCACTGTTAGTATATCTGTATACTGTATCCAGTGTAGACAGCGTCAGTGATTATAATGCGTTCTATTTGCTTTTGACACCGTTTAAGCCACTGTATGCCAGTAAGTGGTGCTTATGGTGCGAAGATGTATATCTATTCGTCTTGCTCAGGTGGAAGTCATGACTCATATGCAAATGTAGGAGGATGTTTAAGCTATGTGATTTGATTTGTTTAATGATATAAATACCTCTTATCTCAAATTGATTTTTCATGTCATGACCCCTTTAATTATTTTTTATTTTTTAAAGCTTACTGACAACAAACTATTGAACGATAATATATGTGACCTGTGTGAAAAAATATCATGTTGACCACAGGGTCACTAATAATATCTTGAGTTTTAACATATTTGTTAAAATACTATTGTTTCCTTGAGGTTTAAAACTTTTCAAGTTGTAAAAAATCACTTTTTGTTTTTTTTAACTTTATCCTGCAGTTTAAATCACTCAACGAAACACCTGTACAGACAGCAGACACCTGCATACAACCACATAAACACACACACAGAGTCTGGTGCCACAGCATGAGGCTGTATAGTAGAGATTTGAGGAGCGTATGTGTGTGAGAATCAGAAGATTAACTCTCATCAAAGGACACTCTGAGACCCCAACCACAACAAGAAGAGTGACAAGCCTTCGAGCATGCATATATTAGAACTGTGCGCCAAGGACTAGTGTGGCAGTCTGCATAAAATCCATCTCTGTGTGTGTACACACATATTTGTACTGTGCCAGGGACCGCCTTTCTCGAAAATAGGAAAGATGGTAGGCCTCTATTTTACTTTTGAAAGCTTCCACGGAGCATATGAACAGAAATTAATCTAATAAACTGCAGAGCCAACTTCATTTGTTTAGGCTTCACAAAGCAATAGAGCAGATTAATACAGTGGAGCTTTTAGATTTTCATTTATAAAAATTGAACATTTCCCAGATAATGCATCATTGATTTTTTTTTTCAACTTTTGGCCAACCCAAGAAAATAGTTTATTTTACCTTTGTTGCTTAAGTTCACCCAAATGTAAATTCTGTCAGCATTTACTCACCCTCAAGTTGTTCCAAATCTGTTGAACACAAAAGAAGATATTTAGGAGATGTTGGTAACCAGAGAGTTGACGATAGCCATTGACTTCCATACTATTTTTTCCTACTAAGGAAATCAACGGCTACCGTAAACTGCAATACTGTCAATTGTGCAATTGCCATTTGAACATGTATATAGTAAAAAATATAATTGTTTAACAAGGTATTTTTAATGCAGTAAAGCAAATATGCACATACACTAACAAAATTACAAACATATTTAGTACATATTTTAAAATATATAACTGTTAAAGGAGCTATATGTAAGAATGTTCATGTATTGTCTCTTTTTATTGCCAATGTGTGAACAGCTTATAAAGAAATTTTTAAAAATGTGCAAGATTAAAATTCCTTTAATCTTACATGTGCTCAAATTAAGGCATTAAGTTACTGACTGCAGTTCATTTAACGACCATCAGTGTCTGTAATAACAAGGGTTTCTGAATTCTATAGCCCCAACAACAATATCTGAATTATCAATAAATCTGCAAAAAATATTACAAATATTTATACATTTAAAGAAAAGCACATGTTTAATAGTTTTACGTTTATTTGAAAACTCGACCAGTGGAGGGTTAACTATCAACAGAAGATTATAAAGCATTAAGGACGTCATGAGAATAAGGTTAAACAGGAAGCAAGCTGTGGTACATCTGGCATCTGCATCATTTACAGAGCACAGCTTTGCTCCGGAACCCCCTCAGCCACTGGTTTGCAAGGTGCCCTGGGCTCAAACTGTTAACTGCATCCCTTCACAGGGACCGGTGTGTTAACACACACTTCTCTCACACATACACACACTCATCTAGGGAGATGACTTGCATTTAGGCTCCATATTCCCACAAGCTCACTTGTAATTAATTAGCTAGTGGCCCCCTTCCCAACTTCCTGTCACTTCTCCCATCCTGGTTTCCTGGCCAAGGACAGGAGTCATCTCCTGGGTTACAGCTAGAGTAATCAGCCTCTTTGGGACCACAACGTGTCTCAATCTACTGCACAGTTGAGTGGCACAAAAGAGAAGGTGTTTCTGCTTGTGTGTGAGCGAGGGAGAGAGAATGAGAGAAGCAACCCAATAGGGAATCCGTATCCACTGGGACTAATTCACTTTGCTATTCATTAACCTCATCCTGTTACCGTGCAGAGGAAGTCTGGGGACAACAGCAACTTTCAAAGACGATGTCAAAGAGTGCTGACTACAAATCCCAGGGTGCCTTGGGAGATGATCCAAGTCTTCCATTAAAGTGAGAGGCAGGTCTTGATCAGGTTATCAGATTAAAGTGAGCCAGCCAAAGGGCTGAAAGACATACAAAAGACAAAAGCGTCTTACTTTGCTTTGATTTAAAGGCGAGCGAACCCAGTCTGGTCTCTTCTGCATTCAGCGCGCAGCAGCTGTGGGTGAACACAGTCTGATTTCTGCTGATTAGGCAAATGTGCTTCCATTTTCATTCAGTATTCAGGAAAAGAGCTCACACAAGTCAAGGATAGGACAACCCTTTCTACTCTCTGAATAACTAATGTCTGCCTGGCTGTTAAGAAATACACCACCTTATTCAGAAAGTTTAGAAATAAGTTTTCCTTGCTCCTTTGAAACAAAAGTTGAATGAACAGTGCCAGCAGACTCTGACACAGTCGTTTTCCAAAATGAGTCGCATAAACAATGCAAAAAAACAAACAAAAACAAAAAAACGCAACCAACCATATAATTGTGGACAGAAAATAAGCAGACTAAAAGGCCAGTTCACACCAAGGACAATAACTATAACAATTGTTATCAGCTTTTTAAATGGAGAAGATCACAGGCTATGTATCCAATCAAACTCTGTGGTATGTTACAAATCAATCCATCAACTGTCAGGTTGCATGAAGTGCAGTCATCCCATTTTATGTAAATTGTATTATTATTAGCAAAACAAACAATTTAACAATTTTAGGTCCAACGCAAATGTAACTGTACAATACTCACCCTCATGTCAGTCCAATCTTCTATGACTTTCTTTCTGCTGTGTGATACAAAAGAAAATATTTTCAAAAATGTTTCCAAATGTTAATCCATGTCCAGTTCAAATGTTGTTTTGAAACCCAATGACTTGTATTGACTCCTGTATGGACAATATGTTTTGCATTTTAAACATTCTTCAAAATATCTTCTTTAGTATCCCACAGAAGGAAAAATACAGGTTGGAATGGCATGAGGGTGAGTAAATGATGTCAAAATGTATTTTTGGGTGAATAATTCCTTTAAGGAAGGCATAAAGAGGTAGAATGGTGGATGACAACCTGAAAAATCTCTTGGTATATTATATAGACATGTACAATTATCTCTGGACTGTTGTTTCGCTCAAATATGAACACTACGCAATGCAATAGTTCCTGTGTTGCCATCATTCATTTATTAAGCTAAAAAATATCTATGATTTTCACATGATGTGCTCAGGAAACCTTCCAAAGAATGAGAAAATCTCGGTCTCCATGACAACAGGAGGAGACAAACAGGAGGCTGTACGTGACACTCTAATTCGTAAAGATTTGACAGCTGTCATTGTTAAAGAACTGCCTTAAGAATCCAAAGATGTTGACATTTAGAGACAGAAAACATGGAAATAGTGCTTGGCTTAATGATAGGCCTCTCGCATGTAGCTGTCATGTGGAAATTGTATAGGCCGGAGTTATACAAGACTGTGGGAAAATGTCTCCTTCTCTTTATGTGGTACAGCGCAGAGCCAAAAAATCAGCGCAATTAATCTGCTATGCGAGACCATGTTTGGGAAATCATTAAACAATCGACGTCTGCCTTGGAATAAAGCTAACATGTCAGTCTGAAATTTCTCACTGACTGTCCAAAAAACATGTTCTGCCATGCTTTTTAATACATCTGCAGACAAAACATGGTGGTGTGTTTAACCGCACGGCAATAATTTCTGCCCCTTATAATTCAATTTCCTGTTGAACTATTTACCTACAGTGGCCGTGGCAAAGCGGCAGCCATTTGTAAGGAAGTGGAGGCCCCGCTCTCTCTCAGGCCCTCGGTCTCTCACTGTATGGCCTAGTTTGATTTTGTCCAGATGCTGCTGAAACACAGGGCGTCTCTGTTCTCGAGGAAACAGGGATAGAACACCTCCATCCCACACCACCTGTCTCCAAAAACCTTTCTGCAGTGACACAAGGCTGGTTAAACTCCACCTGAGAACACTGAGCACTGCCATACATTGCACAAAAACAGTCATTAAAACTCCAGCAGCACCCTGAAAACCAACATTCTCACCCATTCAGTCCTGTTTAATACTGACCTAGGGTTTCCACAAACCCACACCGCAACTGAGCTGTTGTAAAGATCCTTCAACAAAAAGACATTGTTCAAGTGGGCTATTAAACTAAAAAAAATAATAATTAGTGACCGGACCGGTTGGCGCTGAAGTTTTCTTGTTTGCTTGATAAAAGTACAGTGTAATAATGTATTTATCCTAAACTGGTTTACTAGTCTTAGCTGTTTTATGATTTAACTAGTCTACTCGCTTTGACAAGCAGGTGTTCAACTGATTTAGGCCCCGTCCACACTACTGCGTTTTCGTTTAAAAACTTTTGCTACGTTTGAACCTCCCGTCCAGACTAAAACGGAAAAAAACGAAGACCTAAAACGGAGAAACGCTGCAGTTTAGAAACGCTGCAGCTCTGATTGCGTTTTGAATCTCCAGAGGATGTTTTAGTGAAGACGGGACAAAACGGAGGACTTTAAAAACAATGATGCAGAGGCTCACACTCATGCTTACTTATCACAATTATAATGAACTAAATATAACATTTAACTTCATTAACGCCAGCACAGGGTTGGGAACCACGGCTCTAGAGGACGCAGTGTCTTGTTCCACTTCTCAGGGAACCATGGTTACATGTGTAACCTGAAACGTTTATAACGATATTGAAATGATAATAGTTTTACAAATAATATATTGTATATTCTAAATATATATACACATATATGTATATAAATATATAAAAACAAATAATGTATAACAATAAATATATAAATAATAATCATAAAAAAATCAATATGTTAATTAACTATCAAAAAATTCTAAGAATTTTAAAAATCTTAATTCTATAATTAAAAATATGAAAATCATGCACTTTATAAAACTACAGTTAGCATTATAAATATATAATAATGTATTAGAAAATAATGTATTTAAAAAATGCACATTTTCATACTTTAAATTATACCAAATGTCTATTCTTATTTTTCTGCCAATTTATGTTTTACAGTTTGAACATAGAGCATTGTGGAAATCTATGCGTTGTGTGAATTTAATGTCCATGCGGCATAAGTCATCAACCTGAATGAAAATGTTCCATTTGTTTGTTGGCCTTGACTTTACTGCACAACACTGCATGTGAATGTTGTTTTGTGTGCAAAAGCTCCTCTGTGGCTTAAGAAATATCTAGAATGGGAGATGTGGAGGGTCGATGAAGAGGGGTGAAGATAATTTGTATCTGTTTGTTTATCTCTTTTCCCCTGCTTCTCTCTATTTCAGATTTCCGAACTACTCCTCACTCGGAGAGACAGGCCCAGCAGGGGAGCAGAGGGCACAATTCCCCCCCTTGCTGTAATTCCAGCTTTGGGTCCACTATGTATCATTACTGAGAGCTGCATGTAGTTATTTGCGTCCTGTGGCCGGATGTGTTTTGAGGGGGGCAGGAGGAGGAGAGACTGGAGCCCAATGAAGTGCTCTAGAGCTCAAGTGCAGCTCTCAGGCATCTGGGGCTCCTGCTGAACACGGACGTCACCATGGATTAACGTAACTGGAGCTATGGGAAGACACTGGATGATGGAACGGAAAGGACGGTGAAGGAGGGGAAAGTTACGCGATGGAGAAAAGTGTGGAAAGAGAGAGTGTGATAAGAGGAAAAGGGAATGGAGAAATTCAAGAGTAAAAAAACATAAGCATACAAGGAGGTCTGTCTGTTAAACTCCGAGGTTGTTCTTGTGTGTTTTTCTTCGGTCTATCAAATAAAATAAATTAATCCATACAGTCAGAGGAAAATCTCAGATGAAGATATAGTTTTCAGTTTTCTGTGCTGCTGCAGGATTATTAATGCATTTTCCATATATTTCCATAACATTTGCACTTACAGTATAGTTACATGTATTAAGCGCATGTCATTTTCAAGCTTAAACGTTGAAAAGTGGTACTTATGTTAAAGAGTTGAATAGATTATATTGCAAAGACTTGCTGTCAAGCAGACATTCGAGAGAGAAAGAGAGATGGAAAGAGCGAGGACACCAGTGCATCCTGTTTGGGATCAGAATGTAAACAGTTTCACCCATCCAGACCTTGTTATGTCTGCTGTACGTCTGGCCAGTGCTGCTTTCGTAACTTACGGGAATTTTGAAAGCTAAAAGCTTAGATAATAGTCCATCCCACAGCTCCAAATGAGAAGACCACAAATCAAGCAAACCACTGTGCATCCTCTTCCAATAGCATGTAGGTTACAAAAGCTTCTCTTTAATATTTCAACTTACAATTTCGGCTAAATTATTTACATCATGTGCACTTACTATGCATGTATTTGCAGTTAACAACAATAATTGATAACCAAATCAGCTTATTATAATGATTTCTGAAGGAAAATCTAGCACATTCATTATTTAAAAAAAAAAAAAGAAAAGGATTGCCTGGTCACCCTACTTTAGCGCTACACAAGACACTGAGTGCATGATTCATTGTACTAGTTCACCCAAGAGCACATGATATCATCCTTGGACAAATCTACATCCCGAGAAAGAATTTGGAGCACTTAATATTTCACTTCATGAGCCAGAGGGGTGGGATTCAGAAGAAAATCCTAAAATCCAAAGCAACAGCTGATGGTCTTCCAAAATTGACGCCTTTTCTTTGCTCTGTCAGTGTAGAAGCGCTCACGCATCATAACCAGCGTAAGATTGGATGTTTTACCCATGAGTCAACAGTTTTACACACAGACCCTGCAGGTGCACCTCCACAGTGAGTTACGTTATATCAGTGCAGTATGACTCTCCTCCTTTCCGTTCTTTCCATCCTACGTGAGACTGACTCAATCTTACAGCATGAAGGAGTATCAAAATAAACAGAGCAGACAGATGGCCTCTCCTCCAACATTTTAGCATGCCACACAGAGAATTTAAACCACCAACTTGTTCCTAAATTACTCTTACAACCACATATGAGCTGAAAAACTTTAGAGACAGACTGCCATAGAATGAGTATTTACACTAAAATACCTAAATGGTTTGGATAGTTGGAGGCGCTGAAGTTGTGTTACTGGCACTTTCTATGAATAGTGTTCGAATAGGGCCTGAAAACACTTTTTCAACAGATGGTCCATAAAAAAGGACCTTACCTTCAGAAATGTTGATCGTCCGCCTTCAAATTAGTTTTAACAAGTAAACGTTAAATAACAACATTAATGAAATTTACACAGATCAAAAATACTTCCGCATCTATATAAAATTAAGCTATCGTCACCTTAGAAGCTAGTTTGGGACAAAATGTTTGTTTACTAATAAACTTACATTTGCCATAAATTAAAGACTAAAACGATTTGTTTGATCATATTTTCTTAAAGTGCCCGTGTTATGCTATTTCCTAATAGTTGTTTTGGAGTCTCCTACAACAGGGTTACATGCATCAAAGATCAAAAAACTGTTTCATTTCATCATAATATACATTTGCACATCACATTTTAACGATTCTCAAATGACTTGTCAGATTAATCAGTCCCTCAAAATCACCTCATTTTGCGTGCTACTCTGTTCAGCCTGTTGTGATTGGTTTGCCGCGGACAGCGTGCGCGTCGAAAACAATAACGGCCATTGCCATTACAACGTCAGCTCTGCGTGTCAAGTGCGAGGCTTCACCGTAAACTAAACACAGTAACAAACAATGACGTCGATTTTACCATATCAATGCAAGCGCGAGTCTGATAATGAAATATTGGAAGAAGGCCGAACCTCCATCGCAAGGACGACTCGAGCAGGAAGTTTCTCAGCGATGCATGTATGCAATGTAGCCTATACATTAACATTAGCCGAGCTCTAGATGAATGACTGAAGTAACATAAATATTGGTAAAACAAATCTTTCCTCAAAGTAGTGAGAACCAGATAATTTGCATTACCACAGTTTTAGGTAATAGTGGCCCATCTATCTATCCATCCATCCATCCATCTATCCTTCTGAAGACATCTCAAGTAAAACGGTCTAAAATGCACATTTTTAGGGAGGAAACAGATGTTTATCTAACCTACAGTATATCTATAGTTCTCATAACAGAAAAAGAAAACATGCATCTCTAATGCTTATTTTTTTAGGTCAAGGGACAACGTGTATCGTGAAATGTGACTGATTCTACAATCTTGACATACAGTATGATTAAAGTACTATTCCAGTTGTACTTCTATTTTCAATGAATGTGAATATTATGTTTCAACTGTTAAAACTCATAACGTGAAACTGTCAACTTTACAGCTCTTGACCTCATAAACGCAACTTTACTCAACAGTGTCAGCACCATATATCACTTCACTATAAAAAAACTTAACAATGATTCACAATACAGTAAAACTTCACACTATAGTGTCAGTTTAAATGGACAAATTTTGGCAGGGAATTCGTTTACTGAACGCATTGTTCGGTATGAATTCGCTGCCAAAATCCACTAATAGGCTTGCTAGACCGTTAACGGGGGACAGATTACAGTGTTACGCTAACGGGGGACAGATATTACATATCGGTGCGATATAGATATAATATGGCAGGATTGATCAGAAACAGTGTAGTGCAGATGGAGCTGTGAACAGCATGGAGGCCTCCATCACACACATCCAGCATAGTGATTCACCTCTTGTCCTCCTACTGACAGTGTGTGGGCCTGTCTGAGTCAGACACCAGCCGCATGGCAACCGCACCATGGCAACCGCCTGCCTCCAAACAGATCCACCAGCTGCGAGAGAGAAAGAGAGAGAATGGCTATGGTCGGGAATAGCAGACTGCCTTATTACTTGTACCATTTATACACTATTATTTATATTGTGCACTACATGCAAAAGAGAACATTGCACACAACTGTATCTCACAATGCAATGTGCTTAACTTAACCTTTAATTTCCAGCAGATGAACTATCTATTATCTATTATTTTTAACTCCTTTTTGATTTGATCAGATTGGCAAAAAGAATATTTATTCTCACAAAACACAATTTATTTTCACAACAAACTTGGATTAAAAGTACAAAATAATCAATTCATAACATAACGCAGTCTATATAGCATATATATTCTATATACACATACTTTTTTGTTTAATTTGGCATAAATCAGTATATAAAATGCAATAAACAGGTCCATAAGGGCCAAAGAAAATGTTTCAAATTTGTAACTGTGTACGTAAAAAAAAAAAAAAAATCCATTGGAAATAATGAGAAATAAATGTCTAAAGAATGGTTATTAAACAATGGAATGATGCATGATAATTCACATCATCTGTGGACAAGAAAACCAACCGCCCTTTGAAGAAATGGAGTGTGTGTGAATGATAATAAACTTTGGCAATCCCATTTTATGTTTAAATCCATTGCTTTGTTTTGGAATCACTGACATGGATCAATTGTTTATTTATGTTGCGCAAAACTGTGCAGTCTGATGAATTTTGGAAAAGTAGAAAAGGAAAATGGGTTTCACTCAGCGTAATGGAAATCTTAAGTCATATTCTTAAGGATTGCAAAACTGTAACTGGAGAGAATAAAAGAGAATTGCGTGTGTAAGTGTTCATTCACAATGAATGAATCATGCTTTAAACACTGTGGTTGTGCTCTGATCATTGATGACTGCAAATACTCAGGAAGAAATACAAACAGCATGATTGTAACCTGATGAAAGGTACAATTAAAATGTAACCGTTGTAACCACAGTTTCTGCCAAAATAACCAATTACCAGGGATCTCCTTCAAGCCTATGTATGGTTATTTATTTTTACAAAGATACAGTAAAACAGTAATATTGTTAAATATTACAATTTAAAACAATTGTTTTCTACTTGAATATATATTTTAAGATGTATTTTATTCCCGTCATGCAAATCTAAATTTTTAGCATCATTACTCCAGTCATCAAAAATTTAATCGATTTTTTTTTAACAACGTAAAAGTTTTTACTTTCAATTTTGATCAATGAAACATGCCCTTGCTGAATAGTTATTCGTTTCTTTCAGACTAATCTTACAGACCCCAAATTAGAGTATAATATATACAATCCAAATGGACAGTGAATTGACAGTTTGTATGCTAATCAGATGATTGTTGCATGTGAAAATATATTGAATTTATATTTTATACTTGAGATATGCATCTCCAAACATTGAGGATGTTTGTCTCTCAGAATGTAAACTGAATTGGACCCACAAAATGTGTATCCTCAGACAACAAATATAAAATTTAAAAAGCCAGTTCATGACCACTTTAATGCCGTGGAGTGATTTTCACTTGGTTGTACAGCACGTATCAAAAGATTACGGAGGCACCTGACTTTCATGGAGAAACGTACAGCTTTATTTTAAACCTAAATATCCTCGAAATAATTGAAAAGATACTATCCGAGTAGTAATAGATGTTTTCTGGCATAATGCAGACAGTAGCGCACACAAAAGTAGTTGTTCCGTGCTCCGGGACGGTTGGCGAACACATTACATACGTAATGCAATTCCAAGCCCAACTGAAGCGTGATCTGGCACACCTCTTCCAAGCGGGCCAGGGATTGTTAAGTGATTACACTTGTCAAACGAACCAGACTTTTGGGGTCGGTTCGCCTAGTGCGAATACACCCTAATTTATAGCTGGCCCTCTCAGCTGTATGTGTGGAGCAGGCCGTCTTTTCCAGAGCCCATGCAGTCTAGATTTTATTAAAGCTTATCAGATGTCTCTTTTATGGCTCTGTCTCAATACCAGCCTGCTTTGTGATTCAGGGTTAATTCAGTAGGTACATAGAACGCTTTCTGATAAACCTCCTCAAGATGCCAACTGCTCTGTCTGCTGCTCAAACTTTGAGTCAGCATGAATCATTTTACACACACACACACACGCACCCTTGACAAACACAGCACCTGTTCAATGGCATATCTGGCCTAGTAGTGTAACCTACATTACAGTAATCAGGATGTTTGTGTCGGTGTGACTCACGGGTTCAAGGTTCACAAAAAAGTGCAGTGATTTCATTGTACCAATGGACTGACCCTTCAAGGGAGCTGTGAAGACATCAGTATCATATTTTCATGTTTGATTTACTGGGTTTAAATATGGTCATGGCCTCCCTTAGTGCGTCAATTTAGTGTAAATCTAAACTCAAATCTTCCAAGAATGTCTTGCTAAAACCGGGCCTTGCCAGACGGCCAGGCCACAGAGCAGGATGTTAAATTGACTGTCTTTGGAAGGAGAATATGAGCACCCCTGCTGGAGAAACCAGGTCAGAGCAACCTAAGGTAGTCAAGTTAACCAGCTCAACTAGATCCCCACCTGCTTAGCCAATGTGGTCTACAGCTTTAACCAGGTTTACCCTATCCCCATCAGATCAGCTAATTAACTAAGATTGGAACAGGTAATGACTAAACTAGCTTCAACCAGCTAGAAACTATTTAAAACTAGCTACTACCATTTTTACAGATGGTAACTACCCAGCGAACAAATTTAGGTTCTGGGAACATTCCGGGAACGTTAGTTTTTGGTTCCCAGAACGTTCCTAAAACTTTCCCTTATGGTTAGGGGAACGTTCCCGGAACGTTCTGCTTACGTTATAAAAATGGAACCTAAAAATAACCTACATGGAACATTCCTATAACATTCTTGTTTGGTTCCCCAAAAAATAACCTCATGGGACCATTCGGGAACGTTAGGGAACGTTCTGTGTTTGCTGGGATGGTGGCCGACAGGAAGTGATGTCGTTGTCTGAGACAGCAGAGAGTAGCCAGTTAAGCAATGAGGTTTCTTTACAAAGATTAAGAAATTCGGTTTACTTGATTATTCAGTAAAACGATATTGCGAATATTACTGTTACTTGTTCATCATTGTGTCAGTGTTTTATTCGCTTGCTTCTTTGCACGAAGAACAACATAGAGACGAAACTTGTGTGTCCGCTCAGGGCCACTGTAGAAACATGTCGATGTAATGGTGCGTTCACACCGGACGCAAATAGCGCGTCAGGCGCGAGTGATTTCAATATTAAGTAGGGCTGTCACTTTTGTCAAAAAATCTTCGATTTTTGATTTTCGATCGATTTTTGAGACATAAGTGTTCATTGAATCAATTGTAAAATCGATTTTCCATGTTTAAACACGTTTTAGTGTGTTTTAGCCAAATATAGGCAAATCCACGGACACCGCATAAGGGCGAACGTAGGCCTAAAGAGGGCGCTTAAGACGCGCACTTGAATATTTCTGATGTTTTATTGACATGAAGCTTCGTGCTCAATGACAAACAGGAGTGTAACATTCTCGAAAAAAAAATAAGCAGAGTGGAAAACATTAACATCATAACATCAATGAAAAACATTAGGATTCAACAAGGCTCTGTTTACGATTAGAGTTATTATTTCGATTAGCCTACTACTTAAATGTCAAACAAATTTTGCCAACATAGGCGATTGTAGCAACCGATCGATTGTGCAATCGATTTTCGAACGTAAAGTGACAGCCCTAATGTTAAGTCAATGCAAAGACACGTTACGCGCATAAAAACTCCTGCGGCTCGGAAAACGTGAATAAACCTCGTTCGAACTTCAAGTTCG
>JAOTRC010000007.1:8563912-8588674 GCA_027497675.1 Cyprinella lutrensis | reverse complement strand
CCACACACCTGGGTACAACCTTCCCTGTCAAGCAGACTTTTGCGTTTTTCCAGTTTTTACCCTTTACACGGGAATGCGGCGGTGGAACGTTTTTAAGATTTCCACTCTGGAGGGTTGTTTCACTTTTTTGCGTTTTTAAGCCCAAAAAACGCTGTCGCCGTGTAAACGAAAGGCACATCCGATAAAATATTGTTACGTTATCACCCGCGAACATTCGCGTGTAAACAGGGCCTCAGTATAGTAGAGTGTCTACTTAATAGAAATCAACCCATAGAACATAAAAGTGTGCATACTTGAAGAAACACCTATTTATGTATAATTAAATACATGACCCAACCAAGCTTATGCCCTGGCAGACCATCCTGTCCCAACAGTTCAAAACATTTGAAAGTAGCAAGGTCACGAACAACATATCATGGTTATATTTTCACCTTGTGAGAAACCTTGTTAGAGGAACACATGCTGAGCGTCTGCTTAAATCAGTGTTTGCGCACTCTTTCTCTCAGTCCGTTAAGCTTCGGTAATGACTACTCGTTGAGTGCAGAACAGATCTATTATAGATGGTCCTCACTGGTTCCTTGCAGAGATCCAGGCAAACTGCCTCCATATGCGCTTTTTCCATACGCCGTTGCTCCTCTGGAATTCTGTTTATGTACACTGTCAAACTTCTCACTGTGTGAGAACAAAAGAAGCAAAAGCAATTATGGGCTGGGCGAAAGGCCGGAGTGAACGAAAACGGCGTATGGAACCAGAAGTAGGAGAGGAGCGATGTGAAGATTAACTCCACGGATTGTCACAGCAGCAGCGGTTTGAATCCCACAACCAATTTCCCCCATATTCCCTGAGATTCCCATCAGTGCAGCCATTCACACGGGAAGCTGGATCCGGCCGACATCCTGTGCCTTCGTACTGGAAAACTTGACAGCTAACTAATGTTCTGCGGCCGCTTTCCTCCCAGAACCCACAAGCGGCAGTCCTGAAACAGTCCTGCCCCAGGCGGCTCTGGGGTCCTGAGAAGGCAGGAAACTGGTTTAATCCCATTCTGTGTGAACCAGCGAGAACTGAATCGTGCCCTGTGGCTTCAGAGACTTATCTGTTTGGGTAAGACACGGAAAAACAATCAGAATCACAGCGGAGTCTGAGAGCGCGACTAAGACCGACTGAGACTGGGCTCGTAGTGTCAACACGTCTGTTTGTGTTAGCGAGCATTAGCATAGCGCTATTGACACTTGTATACCAAAGGCTGGTTTGTATGCATTGATGTCGAGATAATGTAATCAGAGCCTATTTGTTGAGATCCAGCACTCTGGCAAAGGAAAGCACAAAAAAGACATGAGAATCGATGCCTGAATCATGAACTGCGAGGGTGGGAACAAGGTCAAGATGGAGGCCAAAGGTGTAATGGAGCCAGACATAGTGTTCGGCTTACTGTTGCCTTTGTAAGACTAAACAGGATATTGACTCGTTCGAAAGCTGATGGGACAGACAGTTTGAGTGTGTGTCTAACGGATGGTGTCTCGGTTAAATAAACTCTTGAATGCACTATATATATACCACCCTCAAAGCTGCCAGGAGCCCACACACTTTACGCCAGGCTGACTGTGTCCTGTAATTACAGTGCGTTTCTGACTAAGAAAATATTTACATCTAGGAAACATACACTTCACGAAGCAGAACCCAATCAAAACTCTCCCTTCACGCTGACATCCTGACTAAATATTGCCCATATGTATGTGGACAAACACACACACTGTGCCTTCATCACTTATGGCAGCAGAATTTTGAGGAAAAATACAGGTAAATATAGGGTAGCCAGACTTTTGATTATATGGATCAGCTTTTTCTGATAAAGAACCGCCCACTTAGACAGTAAGAGGCTTTCTGACTGATTTACAAAGTGGGAAAACACAGTTTATGTGGCATTTAAAGGGCAGAAACTTTTCAAATCAGATATTACCCTGAAAATAAGGTTTCATTTACAGCTGTGCTCAAGTATACTCTCTTATTACCCTGCTGTCAAGTGTCTCAGACAAAACTCTTGAATATCTTTCAAAGATTCAATGCCAAAAACCTTGAAAATTTTGCCAAAGCCAAACTATTTCTTTCATAGTTGCCAAGTTGCTATAATGAGCACTTTCCCTATTCTTGCAGCCCGACAATTTGTAAACATGACCTGAAAAAAGGACACAAACACAGACATATATATATATATATATATATATATATTCAGCAAGGATGCATTAAATTGATTGAAAGTGACAGTAAATTTGTTTATAATGTTACAAAAGATGTCTATTTCAAATAAACACTGTTCTTTGGAACTTCCTATCAATCAGAAAAAAACTGTATAATGGTTTCCACAAAAATATTAAGCAACATGACTGTTTTTAACATTGATTAAAAATGTTTCTAGAGCACCAAATCAGCATTTTAGAATGATTTCTGAAGGATCTTGTGATGATGGGGTAATAACTGCTAAAAAAAGCTTTACTATTACAGGGATAAATTGCATATAAACATATTAAAATAGAAAACAGGAGTTTAATGACAGAAATGTGTATATTTGAAACATATTTGGACAGAACCAAAAATATATTTTTTGCCATATTGGCAAAGATTATAACTCCAACAAATACATCACACACACACAGAATTGTGCAATCATTAATGGCAGCTCATTTGACCCGGTTCGTGTCACTCTCACATGCCATCTCCAGTCAGACCATTCTGACATGACAAGACTGTGCGGCCTAACACAACTTACTACAATGCCCTGGTCTGGCAGATCTGGAACAAGAGGCTTTGAAAGTAGAGTGGAACGACAGATGGAGGACTAAACTTAAACACCAGTCCAATCTTTTAATAAATCTGCAACAGGTGGCAGCACATGGTTTACATCACTGCAGCACTCGACTAAACGCAGGTGACGCGCGAGACCTTACACTGACCGGCAGTTTGGAATAGTGGGATTAAAACGAGAGAAGCAAACGTCTTCTTCCTCCAAACGTTTTCTACCTCCAATTTGCTCCAGGGAAGTGAATTTGTCCCTAAACAGAGGTGACCACATCTTTATGTGAAAATAGCTTGTATTACCTTAAACAAAGTGTTCAAAGTGAGCACACACACATGGACACTGTTATGGCAACACTACCTTCACTGTGTTTAGACTGCAACACCAAGGCAATGAGGTCATAACTATGATGTAACCTAAGGGAAAAAGTGTGTGTGTTGAGAGAGAGAGAGCCGAGAGCCGCAGTGAAATAATGCTGGCCAGATGCTATAGCTAAAAGAAACATGATATGACAGAAACGACAGGAACTGGAGAGCAGAATTGTCTGTATTGTGTGTGTTTCTCTACAGAGCCCAATCAACACACCAATTAACAAGGCCGAGGGTAAAACAAGCCCGAGATGTTTTCTTAGCTAGGCTATGAAGACGTCATCATTTACCATTACATGCTTAGACATGTCGTTTACAGATGAAGGATACCCACAAGAAATAAAATGACATCTTATAAGGAAGTACATTGAGAGTTTACTTAAGACAGCACCAATGGCAATTCTGTATAATTGCAGCACTGAGAAATTTCTTTCAACACATTTGGGTAAACCTGAAACTACCGGTTTTAATCGGTTTCTTTATTTGAATAAAATAGCGATTTGTCATTTAGCCAATGCTTTCATCCTAAATTGCACATACATTATGACAAAGAGAGCAGCAACATGGGATTAAAGGAGTAGTTTACTCAAAAATTAATATTCTGTCATCATTTACTAATTGTGGAACTCAAAAGTGGGAATTCTGAAAGTGTTGATTTTCACTACGTGCCTTGCTTAAATTGTATCCGGTTTATGAATGTTCTGTGTTTAAAATTATTCGCTCTGCAAGTCAAAGCAAGGGACCAAAGTTTTAACATCACACTCAGTGATTTTCCCTCATTAAAAATGTTTAAAACATAAATAAATAAATAGTACTTTTTGACAAATGTGTTTAAACTCATGTTCGCTCACATGAGATGAAGACTCCATTAAAACTGTTTTATTTTACATGGAACAGATGGCCTCATGGGGGCACTTTACTCAGTTTATCTCGGTAACTACCCTGTTACTGGACACTTTTGCTTGCAGAATAAATTCATCATGGCTGTCTGCGAATAGCACGTTTCTACCATGGTACGGATAACTAAAAACCTTCTGCTTTACATCAGATCAGCAAGATGCCAGCATAAGTTCAAGAAGACTGCTAAATAGGCTAAGCCAGACACATTCTTATTTAAAAAGGTAGGTCAACACAAAATTAAAATACCTAAAATGCATTCACAAATGTCATTGAGACTAAACCCTGAGACTGAGCGCGAGTAAATTATGACTTGCAATTTTTTGGAGAACCATCTAAAGAGATATTTGCATTTATTCACTTGGCAGACTTTTATCCAAAGCGACTTGCATTGCATTCAATTTGCATTTATTTTAATCAGTTTTTGAGTTCCCAGGGAATCAAACCCTTTTGCTTTAACTTCCAAAACTGTTTAGGCATCAGAATGAGTAGATTTATAATAATTAACTAATATTTGAAGAGCTCCAAGCAAAAAGGAGGATAAGCGAACTTTTACAAAATAACAGAAGCAGAGACACGGGTGTCTTTACGTATAGCCACTAGTGCTCACTGGATGAACTGGTGGAAGACATCAAATTATGAAGATGAAATACTCCAAGGCACTCATGTGGTGAAGTAAAAAGCCTTTAATAAACAGGCTAAATCATTAAAAACAGTTAAAAGTGTAGATCTAGGAGTTTTGGCTACACAGTCTTCTTCGAGATGCAAAGCAAAGTAATTTATTGGAGATGAAGGAATGAGTAAGAAGAGGGGGAGAAAAGGGGAACTGTGAAGTAAATAATGTCTTAACAAGCTTTCTTCAACTGTAAAACGTTTGCAGGAGACTCCCACTGCAGCTTTAAACTAACGGAAACAAGAGTGAGAAGAAAACTAACGAAATGTAGTGAGAACAAAATGAACAGCAGAAGTATTCAAGCACCTGTAAGGAGAAACAGTTGGGGGTAAGCTTTAAAACTAAAATAAATTAGCATGACAATCAACACAGAAATCCCAATATATCCTCTATTTAAAATGTATTATTGGCTCTGTTAAAACCACATTTGCAAAGACAGCGGATAAAATGAGAGGCTTTTTAAAACAACATTAAGACCACATCCTTCCACAAGGACTTTCCCACTGCAGCTCTGAAAACTGTGTCAAATTGGCATATCACTTCTGTCATGTACTGGTCCACTCCGGGCCCACTTAAGCAGAGTCAGAACTCAATTACCCTAGTGAATGAGAAGAACACGGAGGGTTGATCAGTCCTAACCAGATTAAAGTGATTGAATTTCAATGCAGTGGAGTGCTGCACGTATACGAGGGCTGTTTGTCTCTCATGGTTAGATTCCCATAATCAACCCCACATCTGGGCGATATTAGTCATCAAATCATATCTTTCATCACTTTGAACCCTAAGATCTGCCCACACTGTGCATTAACTGACAATCAATACTGTATAGTGGGAAACTCACACACACAGAGTGTTGAGAAGAACACTCCTAGATCTAGGATACAACTCAGAATAGCATACTTGCATATAATCTTACTATTTCTGCCATATTCTAATAGCATATTACCATGCTCTATTTCTGCCATATCGGAATAGCATACTAGCATGTTACTCTATTTCTGCCACATTAGAAGATGAGCAAACTAGCATGTTACTCTATTTCTGCCATATTTGAATAGCATAGCCTACTAGTATGTTAATCTATTATATCAGAAGTGCATGTTACTCTATTTCTGCCATATCGGATTAGCATAGCATGTTACACTCTAAACAATGCTGGGTTGTTTGAACCCACATTTGGGTAAAATATGGACAAACCCAAATGTTGGGTTAAAAACATAGTTTCAAATTTTAACCCAACTTCAACTTTCACTTTCAACTGTAAATTTCAATTGAGTGAGAAGAGCGTGTTACTCTATTTCTGCCACATAATATCATGCTAGCATGTTACTCCGTTTCTGCCATTTCAGAATAGCATAGCCTACTAGCGTGTTACTCTATTTCTGCCATATCGGAATAGCATGCTAGCATGTTACTCTATTTCTGCCACATCAGAAGAAGAGCCAACAAGCATGTTACTCTTTTTCTGTCATATTGGAATAGCAAACTAGCATGTTACTCTTTTTCTGCCATATAGCATACTAGCATGTTCCTCTATTTCTGCCACATCAGAAGAAGAGCCAACTAGCATGTTACTCTTTTTCTGTCATATTGGAATAGCATACTAGCATGTTACTCTGCCATATTGGAATAGCATACTAGCATGTTACTCTATTCCTGCCATATCGGAATAGCATGCTAGTATGTTCCTCTATTTCTGCCACACCAGAAGAAGAGCAAACTAGCATGTTACTCTTTTTCTACCATAATGGAATAGCATACTAGCATGTTACTTTTTTCTGCCGTATCGGAATAGTATACTAGCATGTTACTCTACTTCTGCCATATTGGAAGAGCATAGCATGTTACACTCTAAACAATGCTGGGCTGTTTGAACCCAAATTTAGGTAAAATATGGATAAACCCAAATGTTGGGTTAAAAATGTAGCTTCAAATTTGAACCCAACTTCAACTTTCACTTTCAACTGTAATTTTTTTAATTGCATTTTAACCCAACATTTGGGTTTGACCATATTAGACCTAAATTTGGGTTGAAACAACCCAGCCTTTTTTTCCCTGTATTTCTGCCATCCAACTCGGAATAGCATACTAAGCTATTTTTTTGTGAATGGGCGAGACTTCCACTCCATTAGCCACTATGTAAATAACTATAACAAACTGCAGTAAATGATAAAACCATTTGCACTACAAACCAGTGTGTTTAGAATTCCGTAAATAAATGTAAATAATATAAAGGAATACCAGTTTTCAGTATCAAGCATCATAACGATCTGTTTCGTACAGCTTAAAATAACATTTAAGTAACAAATATGCATGCTCTAATGTTGAAAATAAGTTAGCCTTCTAGCACACTCGTTCTTTTTCTATATTATGGAATAATCCGGATAAGTAGATGGTTAGATTAAACTAGACCTCCAGGAAAACAAAGAAAAAAGAAAGCATGGGATAAAAAAGAAATAGGAATGAGGATGGTTAGAATGCCCTGTAACTGGGCTCTCTCTGAAACTCTGAGCTGGATCCCACTGTGGTGTGTAGAGTAATGTGACCCAGTTGACCCTGCAGAGCTACAGCAATGATCAATAATAAATGAATGTAATTTCATCAAACAATGACAGCGCATACAGAGCTTCCCTTTCTCTCTCTGTATGCCTGAATGTCCATTTATACTGCTCCTTAAAGACCACACATAAGCGTCAAGCAGGTGTGTTCTTTGTGTGCACACAAGGCAAACCGACTTTCCCCGCTTTCATCTCTCTTGCTGCCCTTGAATGCAGAGGTAAGGCCTATTAATCCTGTTATGCAAATGAAAGTGATAAATTCCTCAGTTTTCCATGCATACAATTCCCAGCCTCCCCTAGTCTCCCCTGCTATTCAATTAACACAAGGCTGGATGGGGGTCCATGGGGGTAGCGCCAATGTTTCAGTTCGTTTTAGTGGCAAAGCACCGGCCATGACAGATTGGTACATTCCCCCCAGCAAACAAAAACACAGTACCAAGCATTTTTCTTCTTCCTAAGGATTTTGGACCAAACACCAGAAAATGCGAACACAAATAGGCTATACATACTCCTTTAACTCAGCCTCTCAATATAAAGAAAAGCTACTTCATCTATTACCACAACCATGATTTTCCATGTGATTTGTTTTGTGTTAATTCTCTGAATTAAAGTATTTTAAATTTAGTAAAAGTTTTTTTACAAAGAAAAAGTACTTTAACTTTCAAAAAACACTAGTAAAAGTGAAGACACCTTTCAAAAGCTAGTTTAAAAACAGCTTATATTATAAATAAAATCCCAATTGGTAGAGAATGGCACAAGCAATGCTAAAGTGGTTTGAGTCCCTATACAAATAATAATAAAATTATAAGTAGCTTTGTTTGAAGGTGTCTGCTATATATCTCTCTACTGTGCCATATTTAATACCATCTAGCTTTAAAATTCTTGTTTATTATGAACATTTGTCATTGTGGCAATACTAATATTGCTGTTATCTTTGTAAGTAATGCTTTATGTTTTTTCCTTAAAGCCACCTCGAATAAAAGCATCTACAGTATGAACACATGCATAAAAGGGTGGCAGTGGGTCCTCTCACAGCCTCATCTCTGTAACACTGAACGAGGGTGTACGCTGAGGAGGTTTAAGTTCATATCTCTCATTTACTGTATACTAAAGCAAACTCAAAACTTTACTGTACTAGAGCAAAGCCATGCACTCATCAGTCTTTCACGTGGTTTGTGATTTCAGTGAGGCGCCGATAAAGAAAGAGTGAATGTAAAAAAAGACTTCTTACTAAAGGAATGTACTGTATCTCTCTTCCCTTCTCTCTCTCCCTCTCTCTGTCTTGGCACGACTCTAGCAAAGACCCAGATGGTCGTCACAGTGATTCACCATGTCATGCTGTCTGTTGCCGGGCAGCACAGTAGAGTCTAAGCCCATAGTGATGGTGGTGTGTTTGTGTGTGTACGTCTTTATTTTTGCAATTAATTTTGCATTGAAATACCAGTGTAGAGTGAAGTGTTGCTTTAATAAGCGTAATTGTAAAAGGCTATACCGTTGTATGTTCAGTAAACTGTATTCATTTTAATTGACATTTAATAATAAAATTAGACAACTAAATAAATAATATTACAGGGGAAATAATGGTAGAAAAAAAAATCACAAAAGATCCTGGTACTGTATATATAGGGCTCCAGGTTCATGTATTGATACATTTAACAGTTAAATTGTGGAAATGTTAAATCAGTCAAAATATGAGGCCAGCCCCTGGAGCACTAAATGACTATAAAATGCCTGTAACAAGAAAAATCTCCAATATAAACATTTTTTTTTGTAAAAAATAGAACAAAGTAAGCCAAACTCTTACATAAACTATATAAAATACAAGCTAGTAAACGTATTAAGGAAAACCAAACAGGACTATTATAATAATCTACTAGACCAATACAGAAGGTACTAGGAAACACTAAGAAAAGTAAATATCCACTGTACTTCACAAATCAATTGAAAACTATAATCAAGCCAATCCATATTGCTAATGAATTTAATCATTTTTTTGTAAATATAGGAGCCAAACTAGCAAACAATATTGTGCAACCAGAATTAAAAGTATAGGTGTGGATGTTGAACTTGACATAAACCAATCAAATACGAGCTCAATATTTCTAAAGTCAGTAAAAGAAAATGAACTAATAAATACAACAAATATATTTAAAAAAATTCGACAGATTTAAATGATATACAGTACATGGCACTAGTTAATGACATTATGACATTTGTTGTAAAACCATTAACCTATATTTTCAACTTATCTCTCCAAACTGGTGTTTTTTTCCGGACAACATGAAAATAGCTAAGTCCCCAAAATGGTGACAGCCATTCACTCTCAAACTATAGACCAATCTCTCTCCTTCCACAATTTAAAAAAACACTAGACAAGTAAAAGTATATTCAATAAAATATATAAACTATTAACAATCATCATCGATTCAAAAACTTGAAAGATATGACATCAGGGGGCGTTGCACAAAGTCAATGGGTCCCATCAACTGTTTGGTTACTGACAAAATATTATCTTTTGTGTTCAACAATGAAACAAAGAACAATGAAACTCATACAGATTTACTACAGAGTTAGTAAACTTGTGAGTTAGAGTAAATGATGACAATTTTCAATTTTGGTTGAACTATTCCATAATATATTTAACTCATACTGAGTGCACTAGTCCTCACACTTAGGAGACATGCCAGTGAAAATAAGAAATTTGATTTGTGAGAAGAGCAATCACGTGTCTAAAATCAAAATAAAACTGAACATCTCAATATTGCAATAAATCAAGGTCAACGCAGTCTTAAACGTCTCTTAAATGTCTACAAGCACTCAAGTCCCAGGTCTCTCCAATATAATGAATAATTAAAATGATGTTAATTAAAATAAAATAGTCAAAGTCTATTGCACTGGGCGTCATCGACCTCATCACAGACGGCAGCCAGATCCTTATGAAACACCTGCGATTCAGCATCTACCTGCTAATGCAGACGCATTCACAAGTCCTGCCACTCGGCCGCCATCTTGGCAACGCCTCTGAGCAGCTATTTCGGACTAACAAGACCAGGCTCCTATCTAAATGAATGGGCAGAGAGTCAGAACTGCACTTTCACTGGTCACTGGGGCATAAAAATTGTCTCAACACAATAGACTTCAGCATGTTGGTTGCGCTTTAAGTCTATTGTGTGGAGAAAAATCCTGAAAAGTTTTCCTCGAAAACTTAATTTCTTTTCCACTGAAGATAGAAAGGCTTGAACATCTTGGATGGCATTTGCCATACACTATTTTTTTAAAAAAAATCTAATATTTTGGTGCTTCACAGCCACAGAAAAAGTCCAGAAAACATACAATACCTTTGTGTTAACTTCAGAAAATCACCTTTTGTGTTCCACAGAAAAAAAGAAAATGTTGGCTATGTGTTGCATTTTGAGGGTTGATGAAAGCCGCATGTGAGTACTTTTGTATTGGATAAAGTAGGCTGTGTGGGGGGTATTTGGAGGTGTTATTTTGTTTGGGTTTTTGGGCCGATAGACAGAGGCTGTGTCCGGATTTCAGGGTGCTTTTCATTGGATTAGGTCTTAAGGGACCTGTGAGATGGGCAGATCGCAATAAGAGTTTTAGACCATTGTGTTTTGCTTAAATGGGTGCAGTGTGTGGGGTATGATGGGATTGCGTGTGGTACTGAGAGGCCTATGGCCTGGTGTCAGACCTGCACCATCAAGCCGGAGGGCTGGAACTGCGCCAAGTCATGACATCATCTCCTGCTCCACGCTGCTCGGGGCCGCACACTCTGGAGCGATAAATCCTGCCCAGGCACTGGGCTGCGCACAGGCATGCAGGAGAATACGCCATTGTCTCACACACACTCTCACAACCACAGCTGCTACAGTCAAATGGCACGACGGCCTCCTTCAATGCAAGTCCCATTTCCAAATTTTTATAGCCTATATAATAACCTCCTCAACAAGCTGCATGATTTGAGCTATCACTCATTCCCATTGCACAAATGCCGTGGATTATGAGCCTAAGTTTTATACTTTGAGGTTTGCTCAAATGCTTGACTAGAGCAAACGTAAAAGTAATTGTAAATACCACTAATTACAGTTTAATGGTAATAATCTGTTTCCCTTTTAATAAGGCCATACTTTCACAGGAGTAAATAATGACTGAGGTCGGTGTGCATTCCCGCAAAGGACTTCCCTTTCGCATTATGGCGTATTCGCTAAAATGCTAATAGGAGTTTTAATGATTTTAGCAGTTAAACTTTATAAACGCAAATACCTTTCTGGTCCAATATGCGTACGTGTGTGTTTTTTACATTAACACATCATCTGTTGCCATGGTGATTTTGCAAACAGTTTCCCTTGACCCCCCAAATCAGTAATGTTAGAGAGAAGCAGAGGTTCAGACCTTTCTTCAAAAAACATCACTCTCTATCTGAGTTGTTGGCAAGCTTGCCGCTTATCCCTACAAATTGTGTTACTTCTTCGTGTATAGTTACAGTATACTGTAAATATGAACTTGTTGTGAAATTGTTCCAAAGAAAGTGATGATGTGGGCCAAGGAAATTGAATCAATTAAAAATGACACATCCTTGATTGTTTGAAATGTAAAACGCTGTAGGCCTTCAAGAAAAAGGTATGTACAGTATTTGTATACACAGTGATCTTCTAGAACTTCTTAAACCAATGGTGAACTGTAAATGCCATGTGACTAATCATTCTGGATACACAGGAAAATTGCAAAAGAAAATGCACACAATTCACTAGTGACTATCCTGAGCCCCTTTCACACAGCGTGTTGATCCCAGGAAATTGCCGGGAAATTGCCAGAACGCCTTCAGTGTGAACCCAAACATGACCCGGGATTGATACCGGCAACGATGCCGGGTTGGGGACCTAGTAACGTTGCTGAAATCAGTCCCGGAACGCGCGCTGTGTGAACAAAAGCCAGGACCAATGCCGTAAGGGGTGTGTCATAGTGATGACACTCATGCCATCGCGCGACTCTATTGCTCTTAGAAGAAACTTTGTGTTCATCATCAACAAAGAAAGGACGAACAAATGTCTGCAAACTGGAACGAAGCAGAGACCAGGAGTTAATCACTATCCACACTGAAGCTGAGATCGTTCACCAGTTTTGTGGAACGGTATGCGAGTGTACATGTTTTCGACACGTACGTTACACGCCTCATCCTGACGTCATGTGCCTTTCCGGGATCTTTACGGGTTGTGTGTGAACGCACTCACAGATCCCGGCAAATCACTGGCTGTGTGAATGAACCGAAATCAAATAATCCCAGGACAAATGCCGGGTTACATTATCTTTGTATTTTACGGAATCTCTGTGTGAAAGGGGCTAAGGAAACATGTCCCATGTCAAGGCCTGGGGAGGGTAAAAGAAAACTAACACGGGTAATACATCCACTATATTGCACTGCAATATTAACAGTATTTGTTTGTAAACAATTAAAATGCACAACTAATTTTTAAAAAGCCATTAATGAAGAATAACAAGGCAAAAACCATTACACCATGTCTAAACCAGCGACAGTTGACACGCAATTAATTTTGTGTCTACACTGGATGCGACAATGCAACCGTTGCAAAACCATTTGTCCATGAGAAGTATCTGCTCAGAGTCCATCATAAATGGAACAAGGCATCAGTTTACTCTCTGGGATTTGTCGTGTCACACCGCACCAAATCTAGTTTAACATCACTGATTATAATGGGTTCTATTGTATTTTGTCACATCACGTGTCCAGTGTAGACACAGTTAGAATGACTAACATAGTAACAATATTTAAACTACATTTGTCAATAGTGTGGTCAGCATGATGACATTACCATTTCAAAGTTTTGAGAAAAACTTTTTTGAAAAAGTTACTGACCACAAACATAGTTTTTTTTTTCTTAAAATCCTGTTTTTATTTTTATTTATTTTTTTTTTAAATCCAGCTATTCTGTGAAAAAAAAACAGAAGAGTTTTTTGGCATGAGTATTTAAGTTGTTTTTCTGAGAAAAAAAAAACAGTTACGGTTATCAAATAACGTTGTCAACTGATTTGAATGTGGCTAATCCAATTAGAATTTAGAGTTGCAAACTATCTTTTTTATAATATCGTTTTTATCCTGTTAAATCATCTGCAGATTTCCAACATAATGACATTAATGTAAAATCCATGTCAGACTAAGAAAACAAACCCCCACGTTCTGTCCTTTTGAATTAATATACCAAATGCTGTTCCCTTGGCCAGCATTAAACTTGACATCTTGGCACAGTTCATGTAAAATATTAAAATCTAATATGTTTAACCACAGCAAGTTCTAAGTAATCTCCTCTCTGTGCTTTGAGACAACGAAGGTGATATATTACTGAAATTTTAATTTCAAGCATGTGTTGGGTCATACTGCAGGGTTAAACTCACATAGACGTTACGCTGCTCCTACTGGTGTGGATGCATTAACAACCCAGTGTTATTTGAGCAAACCTGACTGTGGCTGATTAGTAGACCTGTACTACCCATCCATCACAAACTCAAATGCACCACTGACCTAAATTCAGTGCTACAGGTCTTGTTACTACTTGTTCAGGTACTATATACTTTTCAGCCACTTCAGAATTATATGGGACCACTAAAAAATAACTACTGCTTGAAACATTCCTTGTCTCATAGTCAGCATGGAGAACAGTCAGGTCTGTTGTTTGTAAAGCTCACCACTGGGTGTTATTGCATGTGCATTTAATATTGGGGTGTTAAGGCGAATAACACCCGGTGGAGAGCTGGCCCAATTAATCACGATCTTAACGCAACTGCTTGAGTTTGATTATAAAACATTTCTGCTGCAACCCAAGTCTCAGATGGAGGTAAAAAAAAAAGAGCGGGAGCTAGAGAACAGTCCCTGTCTGTTCCACAGTGTGAATTTCCTACCCCAGGGGACAGTAATGTAAATGGAGACATTAAGGAAAAGGAAAGCCAAGTAATTTCATAGCATTAGTTTACTGCACGTTCTTGTTTTATAGTGTTATCCTGATGTAGCAAATAACCAGCACACATGCAGCTCCCATAACAATCAGTGCAACAGTTTCACACATTTATGGCTGATATTATATTTTGAGTAATATGACCGTAGAAAACAGTCCTATTCAGTAGCACAATTTGCTCATTGTAGGATTTAGCATACGCCAGCAGTTTTACATTTGGCCAGAGTAGGAAAGGTGGGTAAATTTCAGAAGTTTTGAAGAAGCTTACATTAGCAAACTACAAGCTGCTCATAAAGTCAATATATCAGAATGGTAATGGGTTTTATGACACCTGAACAAGCTAGTCAAAGTCTTCAGAGTTACTATAGCAGGTAAGTGAGTTTGATCATTGTGTTAACTAATATGTGCAGTACAGTGGCCCTCCATCCATTGAATTTCAAGAGCATTGATTCACTAGTTTAACTTTACTAATTTAATGGGGGGTTTTTTCATGTAATTCTAATGGAAAAACTCAGTTTTCTTTTATACAAAAAACATCGTCCAATAATTACAATATAAATTTTAAAAATAGTGTCCCCTCAATAACTTCAATGAAGTTATCTGCTTTTTGTTAGTAGCGTGTTGTGTAACTAACATTTTAAAAACATCTTTGCTAAAGCTTAACTGTTTTATATATTATGAGTAGCTTGTTCCCTTTCCAGCTATTTCGATGGGTTGCTTTTTAAAACAAATGTACCCACAAACATTAATAAATCATCATGCATAACATTCGTATCTGTTTATGCTCTCCCAAAACCTGTTTCACATCAGAAATTGCATGTAGCTCATGCATAACTGCATTGCTGAAGGTCCATCTGCAAAGACTTGAAGCCCTGGCGCCTCTGTTGGTTCTGTAACTCTTAAGCTAAAACTGCCTCGTTCCTCCCCCACGATACCTCCAGAGACTTGGTGTGCCCACAAAGCGCATCAGCACGCGAAACCACAGGCCCGTGATCTTAGCATGAATACGTGGGGAAACAGGAGTCTACCCGATCCCTAAAGGCACAAGAGCGTCTTTTCTAGGGTAAATACAGACGCTGCTGAGGGCTTTTAACGTAGTTCGAGAGAGACGCTGGGAGGCTGATGGATCCAACCTGTGTTCTCAGAAAGCACACAACCATTTTGCAAAGCTACTCAAGCTTCATTCCCGTGAATGCCATCCGGGAGACGTATTGTTCGCAGCCTCCGTCTGTCAGATTGCTCCGTGTTCGCCTTCTGCAGCTGGAGAGCATATTTCATACTTCTGAGTGCAAGAGGAGAAATGCAGGAGGGAGAGACGGGGAAAAATGCACACAAACAAAGAAGAAGTGGAATATACAACAAAATCCCCCCCTTTGGACCGAAGGCCCATTCACTGCATATACAATATGACGGGTAGCTCTGAAAGTCTGCTTCTCCGTCTCACTAGGGCCCCTCAGGGGAGACTATTCTCTTCATCTCCTTCAGGCTTAGGACAGGCAGCGAGGAGAGGGGGAGAACGACAGGAGGCAATGGCTCGGAGAGCCTGAAGAAAGGAGAGGCCCACTGTAAACAGAATATGTAGATTCCTTTTAGGGCCGCTGAAAGGGTGAATCGCTCCAAAGGCTTGCAGATAGCATGGGGTGCCTAAACTGCAGGTAAAAGGTTTGGACATGGTTGCTGCAGTAACGTGTTACGCAAGCTCTCCGCGATGAACCTAAATCTGTCTGATTTACATGAAAACCCAAGGCTTGTGTTGGTAAAGCTTTCAAAGTTCACTACCCAAAAATACCCACGACTTTCTTTCTTCAGTGGAACACCAAAGGGGATGGTGCTCTCTTCCACCCACAAAAAAGTGAATGGTGACCATGCAGGCTCAAAAGTAATCTATCTCAGACGTCTGGAATTTACAATGATTTTCAATGAAAATCTTTCAGTGGTCACCATTTCATTTTCATTCTATGGAAAAGTGCTGCTTGGACACTGCCTAACATCCCCTTTTGTGTTCTATAAAGAAAAAAGGTCATCCATGTTTTAAAAAAAAACGAAAGACGGAAAAGAGGGAAGAAAATGTATACTTTTGGTGAACCATAACTTAGCTCAGCTACATTCCTTTGAGGATCAACTTGACCATAATTTTACTTGGGATTAATAAAAATAGACATAAATACGAAAAAAATTGACATATAGTGATTGAATAGAGAGAAGAAAATGTACACTTTTGGTGAACCATACCTTAGCTCAGCTAAATTCCTTTGAGGATCAACTTGACCATAATTTTACTTAGGATAAATAAAAATAGACCTAAATACGACCTATAGTGAAAAATTGACCTATAGTGATTGAATAGATTTATTAAATTTATGTGGATATGCATAGACAAAATAGTTCGATCTTGATAGAATATGAATTAAATGAAATGTTGTAATATATGATTTTTGATTGCAAACTTTGTGGTTTATGGTTTAAGCGTGTTGATTCCGGGAAAATGCCGGGATATTGCCAGATGCCTTCTGTGTGAACGCAAAGACAACCCGGGATTGATACCGGCATTGATGCCGGGTTGGGGACCAAGTAATATTGCCGGAATCAGTCCCATAACGCGCGCTGTGTGAACAAAAGCCAGGACCAACGCCGTAAGGGGTGTGTCATAGTGACGCTCGTGCCATCTCGCGACTCTGTTTCTCTTAGAAGAAAGTTTGTGTTTGTCATCAACAAAGAAAGGATGAACAAATGTCTGCAAACTGGAACGAAGCAGAGACCAGGAGCTACTCACTATCCGCGCTGAAGCTGATATCGTTCACCAGCTTTGTGGAACGGTATGCGAGTGCACATGTTTTCGACGCGTACGTTACACGCCTCATCCTGACGTCATGTGCCTTTCCGGGATATTTACGGGTTGTGTGTTGAACGGACTCACAGATCCCGGCAAATCACTGGCAGTGTGAATGAACCGAAATCAAATAACCCCGGGACAAATGTCGGGTCACATTATACGTGTATTTTACGGAATCTCTGTGTGAAAGGGGCTATTCAATAAGAATACCAGAGTCTTACCAGGATGCTTAAAGCAATAGTTCTTGTAACCCAAAACTGTACAGTATGACTTTCTTTCTTCTGTGTAACACAGAATATATTTTGTCTCTCATTGTACAGAAAAACACAAACATTTTTCAAAACCTCTTCCACAGTGTTCCACAGAGGAAAGAAAGTCTTTCAGGTTTGGAACAACATGGAGTTTTCGAGTGAACTATCACTTTAAGTAAAAGCTAACTGCATTGCTGATTGAAATCTCAGAAACTTAAGTAATCTTATTTATGATTTTTCTGCCCTATGGGTATGGTGAGAGAGTGGACAAAAACTATTCTGTTCATCCATGGTGTATAAGAACAGTACCAGTTGAATGTCTATGACACCTGATGTGATGCCCCAGAATCAGTCACGCTGTCAAAGCCTCTGCAGAAACCTGCAATTTATCACGTTTATGGACTGAGAAAAGAAACTTTTCCTCCACACATCTTTACTGCTCTCCAGGCCCTACACCTGCCATCCACACATTGCATAGTTCCTGCTACTTGTCAGCGGTGCAGAGAATCCCTAGAGATAAATTCATAGCTGTCTCGCATAATGTCATACACACACGCACACACAAGCTCATGCACATGAAGCCTCTGGAAAGTGTTAAGCCCTGGTAGAATCACATATGTTATAATGTTTAACTTTAGATTTAACCATTACATCATATTTGAAAAATGTGAGCTGAGACTCTACATCTCTCCCCTTTCCACCTTCCTGGTCTCCTCATCTCCGTCATTCCTTCTCAGCACACCTGTGGTCAAGTATTTCCCTAGCAGTCGATGGGAGAAAGCTTTTCCTTTCAGACTTTTTTAAGGAGGCCTCCTGTGACTTCTCCTGTGTCATTGTGAAAGTGCTCTCCCCCAGAGACGCCGACAGGCAGGGGGTTTTGGGGCCAGATTCACACTGAAGCTATTGTATGTTTACCTATTAAGCTAGTTTATGGGGGGTATATTGTTCTCTCTGATGGATTCCAGAAATGGGCATCGCCAGGAAAAACAAGGGCCGACATAAAAACAGATTTATTAATGAGGACCACGCATATTTCCCCCCTTAAGGAAACGATTTTATATCCCAAGAAAACATTGTGCACCTTTCAAGGTAATTAATGCTGCCTTAACGGTTACAACAGACGGGATATACAAACCTGACTTGTTGAACTTTTTCGTTGTGGAAACCACCCGAAGCAGTTCTGGATATTTACAAATCTTGTCATTGACACCGTGGAACATTAGAAACAGTGTAATTGGAAAAGTGAATCATTGTATTGGAAACAAACATAGTCATCGCCACATGATCTAAATGTCGCTCTGAGATATTTATTCGCTTTCTGGCCTTAGTTTTGTTCATCCCTTGAGCGTATCTGTTTAAAAATAGCACTTATTCATAGGGTAGATGATTTGAGAGTGCTCATCCAATTCAATAAATATGTTGAATGACGTGTAGTATTTATACAATGAAACTGTTTTAGAAAAAGTTGTCCTCATTTTAGCTGTTATATAAAACTACATTTGCACATGATGTGGGTGTTTGCCAGTGCTTTGCTATACAGTAACCATCAATAAAAAAGAAAAAAACATCATGGCTTGACAAAAGAGAGAGACTGACAACCTCCAACGTCGGACAGATTTTGGATTTTGGTTGGACATGAAAATCGGGTTGACTTTAGAATCCAACGTCAGAATTACGTCAACCTCCAACGTCTGTCAAAAATCGGGTTGACAGAACCTGATGTCAACATCCAATGTCGGACAGACATTGGATTTTGGTTGGAAAGGACAATGGTGTTGATGTTAGAACCTAACGTCAGCATTAGACGTTGAGCTGATGTTGAATTTTTGGTCACACACGACACAACCAAAATTTAACCAAATATCAACGTCTTATGATGCGCGCCTGCTGGAAGAGAGATGGTTTTTATAAATATTTCATTATGTATTCGTTCATTAAATTCTGAATTGTGCTTATCAATGCTACACAAATCTGTCGGGTTGCTTACATTCTCACATTGTCCTTTGACCTGCGTCTTTCCTTTAATGTATGTTTATGGTGAAACAGGAGATATTTTCATCTCTCCACATTCAAACTACACAATTTGAGTTAACATTCATGTCAATAGGGCAGTGTAATGTAAATAGATTATATTTAATTTCAAAAAGAGAACTGTGGACCAATTGTAAAAATTAGATTGGATGCGATTCAAAACCAGTAAGAGAATAGTCAGAACGTCATAAATATAAAAAACATAAAAGACAAGTGTTCCTGTAGTCAAATTTTTACTTTAAAAGGTTCTTAGTAGAACCGCAATGTTTTAAAGAAGCAATGAGTCCTTCTCAAAACTGTCTCCAACCAGACACACACCATAAACTGAATACAATCAATAATGTTGTCTAATCTCAGCAATTCCATTCGTATAGATTGAGCTCTAGTGGGTTGCTTTCAGTAAATCATTACATAAATGTTTAGCAATATTTTTTTTCCATATTGAGCTGCCTTCTGTTTATGGTCTACTCATAAATCATTAAGTACTTGAGTGCTTTCTGTAATCCATTACATTTCATATCGTCACTGACAATTAACGTAGCATGATCTGCGTTAGCTAATGCTCTTTTGGGCTGAATTCCCCAGTGTTGCAGCCGGAGAGCAGTGAATTCTGGGTAAATATTCCCGACTCAGACACATACAGGTGGGCATCCACTGAAAGGCCATTGAGCAGGTTCGCGGGGCGGGTGTAGCGAGGTCGCAAAGCAACGCTAATGAGGTATTTAAACTTCAGCTCTCCCACTGCGGCCAATCTTAATGAACACGGCCTCTAAAGTCCATCAATTTGAACCCTTCAAAAGAGCTACAGCACGTTTAGCTCAAACGTCAATCACCGTACATACTCGGTATGAAGTCATCGCAATTGTGTGAGCCTTTTCTCTCAATGACCCTTTTGTTTAGCGGAGAGGTTCCCTAAATTAATTGGATCAATGATTAAGAGGTAGGCCTTGCACTCCATTGAGCAGAGACAAAAGTGGCATGGAGACGCCTATGCAAGGATCAGTCACAATCTGACACTTGAATCAGGCAGACAAGAATGGAGGGCATGGACATAACGGAGTGTGTGCGGTCCGTATTGAGCCCTCCGCTCTGTCTGACACAAGTGTTGAGTGTAAGATTCACAGCTCTTAAAAACAATCTGATATTGATTTGTAAAAGTAACAGTATGTGAGGGCTTTTCAAGCACAATGGACTGTTTCGCTTTTCAACCAGGAGAATTCATCAAGAACAGAAAGGTGACTAAAGACTCGACCGCTATCCACTGTGCCTGTGTTGGAGTAGTTTAGCTGCACTTTGTGGAAAGACGAATTTGAAGACACAATTCAATTTATTGCATGCTGTCAGACTCAGACATTTTCTGTCTATCTCTCTTTTCACTTTCACCTGACATCCTACTTTGAATTCCAGTCCTCCTTGTTACCCGTTCTTTGCAAATAAAACTGCGCAGTACGTCAATAACTTGAGTTGTCTGAAGAATTCTTTGAAATCAAAACAAAGCTCTTGATATTCTTCAGGTCAGCATTATTTTCTGGGTTCTTTAAAGCTTTAAAATGTTTTGATGCCAAAAAACAGCAATGACCATGTGAGGGAAATATCTTAAAATATCCTTGAAAGTAAACAGCTACCTTTATAAAGACCCATTTATACTATTTTTTGAAAAATATGTATTTATTTATTTATTTATTCGTGACTAATTCGTGACTCTCTCGTTCGAACTCTGAACCAAATGACACAAAAAAATATTCATTCATTTTGCTAAACACGTTCGAACAGGAGAGTCACCAACGCGCATCACAGAACAGAGCAAGGCGACCATTTGAGCTTATAAAACGTAAACTTTTTTTTTTAATGAGCGATCGTTTCGCTTGATAAGACCCTTATTCATCTTCTGGAAACATTTAAAGCCCTTTGAACAGTTTGCAGTTTGCACTGAAACTGTCTTTTGGACCTTGAACCGTTTGGTTCCTATTGAAGTCCATTATATGGAGAAAAATCCTGGAGTGTTTTCATCAAAAATCTTAATTTCTTTTCGACTGAAGAAAGAATGACATGGATATCTTGGGTGACAAGGGGGTCAGAAAATTATCAGCAATTTTTTTTTTTTAAAGTGAACTACTCCTTTAATATCTACTAACACTTTATTTTGATTGTCCTGAACAGACATTCCACTGACTATAACTTTGCAACATGTCAACTTATTGTACCAACCCGAACCCTAACCTCACAGTCTACTAATAATATAATTGTAGTTTAATTAGTAGTTGTCATCTAGTTGCAAAGTTACTTATAGTATAGTAGAATGTCTAAAGTTGACCATTGAAATAAAGTATGAGCTATGTTGTTTATATTCTCTGACATTTCTTTGCAGCCCCTAATTTGAAAACCTCAGCCAAGGTCCCTGTCCATATAGGCGGTTATCTACTCAGTTTCCAGCACCATTTTCCTTGCTCACTCAAAACTGCACTACTCTACATTATAAACACATATACAGAATTATAATAGTGTATTGGGTTAAGTATCAACACTTTCGTAATGTCTCAAGTTTGAAGGTTTGTACTGCATAAACACGGATAACTTTACTTAGCTGAATACACTTGTTTAGTTGTTCTTGGTTAACACAATTCAAACCTGAGCTGGCAACGCATGCTGTGTGAGTGTTGAAGGAGGAAAGATGTAGGAACACGTCGGTGCCTCTGTGTGCCCTAAGGCTGATAAGTCTCTCAGTGATTAATTTGCTCTCCTTTTCCCATGAGCACTCTTAATTATGCACTGCTTTTCCAGTCTGGATGACACGCTCTCCAATAGCATCCTTTGATGTGAAACTCCAAAGTGTTTCATGACACAACCCAACTATGGAAAATGACAGTTACAGATAAAGAGTATACAAAACAAAACAACAAACACATAAGCCAAAACACTGCAAAAAGAAAATGCCAAAACCAATCCTCTAAGACAAAAAATATAAACTTAATATTCATAATATTAAAAAACTGAAAAAGGTTTTTCCAATTTAGCATGGAATGTAATTAAAAAATGTCTAGCCGTATCGTTTACATATCTTAAAATATTGCATATTGATTTGATTATCTTCGTGAGATAAAATCCACATAAAAATATTACAAAATATTATGTAATTATGTTATATTATGTACTTACAAGCAGTTACTTGGTAATTTAATAAAACCATTAGGAATTAGTCATGTTATTGAGTGACCTAAGGGTAGAGTCAGTGATTACTGCATTTAGATGTATTATGTTATGCTATTATGTTATATTATATATAACAACATTTCATTTATATAATATCGGGGACAAATGAAAAAAGATGATGAGCCTTCTGTAAACTTCAATTTTTCTCTCTCCACTTTGACCCATGTTAAAAAAAGAGGTGGCTATGGTTAGATGCGAGTTATTTTTAGTCTCTGTGCTGACTCTAGTTTGCGCATTATTCAGGGTGCAGATAGGAGGAGGTGATAATGGTGTCATTTGTGTCAGCGGCTTTATTAGGAGCCATAAAGGGAACCCAGGGGCAGGGTGACTCGGTAGCGTGTTTTTTAGAGAGGTGAGAGTAAAAGCGCAGCAAAATACATTTCCCCAGTTGCCATTTTCTTCACCTGGGTAAAGGACTGAATTGAGTTTGATTGCAGGGCTTATTAGGGGGTAAGGGAGCATCAAACCGAAGCAAGGCACACACGGATGCAGAGAAAATGATCTATTACAGATACAATCAAATTGCACAAAGTAGTTTTTCAAAAACTTCTAAAAATAGAATTAAAGTGGTCCATATAGTGAAGATACAGATGAACGGTTTAGTTATTGATTCATGCATTCATTTGAAAATCAAATATTTATCATCCTACCTTGGACCCACCTGAGTGCAAGTTTGTGTTGTAATTAGAGTGATTTTTGGTTGAACTGACTCTGTGTAATTGGTTAGACTGGTCTCTGTGGACCTGCGTGCAAACAAGGACAAAGAAAAAGAGAGAACGAGATAGAGTCCAGGGATGTGGCCCATATGGCCTTCATCATACAAGAGTCATTATTTATCATAAAACAAAAACAGAAAGAGAAAGAGCAGAAAAGAAAGCACAAAAGAAAAACGAACCATCCAGCCAAAGGAATAAGTTGTGTGCTATTCCAAATGTAATTCCAATTTGAATGAAATTAAAATAAATGCAAGTGTACTATGGAATCTTTTGATACATGTTTGTTTTTAGAACGTGTGTGGTTGTATCTCATTGAATAGATTATATTATTATACATATGTTTATTTTTATAAAATTCTCTCAATGTTAGGGGTGTAATGGATCACAAATGTAACTTTGCTTTCCATTTACTACTTAAAGAACACTTTTCTTTGATACCCTATCAAAAACTACTAGCCTAACTAATGAAGTTCAATTGTATTGACAAGACAGTAATCTAATAAACAGTCAGTAATAAAATAAGAACAAGCATAGATAAAAAACAAAGTTACAAATTCTAACAGTACAAGTATGGTCAACGAACAAAATGAACGAAATGACTCGAAAAGAGATTTGTTCATTTTGATTCCAACAGAAGAGTCACAAATGCGCATCACATGCGAGTCACGAATGTGCTTATAAAACTTAAAGTTTTTTTTTATTTATTTGTGAAATGACCAATCGTTTGCTAGATAAGACCCTTATTCATCGTCTGGTGTCACGCTAAAACTAAAACTCTCATTTGGACCTTTAACCGTTTGGACCCCAGTGAAGTCCACCGTATGGAGAAAATCCTGGAATGTTTTCATCAAAAACCTTAATTTCTTTTTCGACTGAAGAAAGACAGACATGGACATCTTGGATGACATGGGGTGAGTAAATTATCAGCAAAAGTTTTTTTTTAAAAGTGAACTACTCCTTTAACCTCAATTTTATGAAGTGATGCTTTGTTTGCGAAAAAACAATTTACTCTGATGCAAGTTCACGAGAGCACCACAATGCGTATTATGAACTTTTTGTAAATAAAGTGGTCTTTTTTGATAATTATTAAAAATATCATTACTTTAAAAAAAGTACAACTAAAGAATGGAAATAGAGTTGGTATTTCAGATGCGTTGTCATTGTGTGCCTGCGTGTTTTTCATGTATAGGCCTATTTCTTCTGAGGTTGTGCAACATGCACCAAAGGACAGTCAATGAAAACAACATGACCAAATAATTACTGATCTTAAGACTAACCAGGAGTCTGTGGTCTTAGTAAGACCACCATAGTGGATGGATAAATAGTGCCGGAGATAAACTGTAAATGCTCTCTTTCCACACACACACACAAGAATTAGAGAGTGTGAGTGTGTGCGAGACAGACAGACAGACGGACAGACGTCGGTAGATAGATAGATAGATAGATAGATAGATAGATAGATA
>JAOTRC010000007.1:8537840-8549404 GCA_027497675.1 Cyprinella lutrensis | reverse complement strand
GATCTTGTCGTCAAGCTGATGGATCTTTTATGGATGAGTGAATACAGTGATGTTTTTAACATGACTGTGGTATGAAGCAGGGCGCGATTGCTAGAAATATACCAGCGTCACACGCAACGCGAGTAAGGAATTAGCAGCTAGGACATTTCATTCTACCAAACAAGTCAGTTTATTGGAGAAATTAAACTTGAAGACACGCAGCGCAGTTTCACTTGCCATCACACCCAGTTATGCTATCACACTACACGGGATTTGAGTGTGTTGAATTTTGTTAGTTACATTGTTTGTTGGCTGTATGATAATGAGACTAAGCTAAATTAATAATTGAGAATAACATACAGATCATATTCGAACTTTTCATCATGTTGAACTAAATAACATTAATTAGTTTGCACACCACCATGCTCAACATTTTTGCTCACCTTTGGCTTTGATAAAGTAACTTGCAACACTCGCGTCTCTGTCAAGTCGAAGTTAGCTACCCCGCGGACGTGAAGCTAGGAGCTCTCGGCATCTCGAAGGATGTTGATCTTCGTTTTAGTCCTCTTTTTGTCTCAAAGTCTGCTTGCCAAGGTCTATAATGGTTGAACAAAAAAAATAACAACAGCGTGAGCGGCCTTCTAGGCATAAAGGACCCAGTTGTCAACTTCTGTCGCCATGGTTACTATTGCAGTGCGAGGTCAAACATTGCGGAAACCAGGGGTAGCGCGGATATGACGCCATTGACTGACGACGACTCTTCACCCCGCTCACATTCCCCATTTCCTTGGTCAAAATCGTAATTTTCTCACGATTTAAAAATAGTTGGAAACATTTGGGATATTGTAAGCTATCAACTAAACAAAATATATAACATTGTCCTAGTGATTTTGGGATATTTTACTGCAAACATCAGTGAGTTTAAGCTGAGAGCATGTTTGAACAGTTCAAAGTGATTCATCATAGAAAAACACTACTGAAAAGTCTCACATAGGGTGAGCAAAACAGTTTTAAAGCAATTTTACACAGAACACGATTCTTCATGGTTTTATTATTTACACATCAAAGTTTACATAGTACGGTCACATTAACTGTAGGTAGAATGTTAATAAAGATTTATTGGTAACACCTTGACAATATGTTTCAACCTAACAGTTGCTGCCTGCAATAACTAACATGAACGAACAATTAATAATACTTTTATAGCATTTATTAATTACAATTTTTATTCAAGTTAATTTATCATAAACAAACTTGAATTTAACCTTTATATGCTGTAACAATAGCTGCTCTCTGTTAGTTGACACTTAATATCATTATCTAATGTTAACCAACTGAACTTTATTGTAAAGTAGTAGTTAGCAGTTTATTTCTCAATTTGACAGTATTGAGCAGTAGTGGACATGATGGCATTTTGTGTCCTGCTAAGACTGATGGGGATGAAGATTAATATTCATTACAACAACGTCAGTTGTATCAAAAGTAAACTGGTGTACTCACAACTGATGAGTACATATAAATGAAAGCTGTAAGAAGCCATTACAAATGTCCTCTTCAAAGCTGAGAGGAATAAAGCTAGTTTTACTTCAGAAAGTCCGGAAATATTTCACCATTCAGCAAAGGCACAAAACATTGCCAGCCTGAGAGATTATGTGTCCCACTGCATGTCCATTGAAAAGAAATGCCATTCATTTATTCACATGGATGAAAGCATTAACCAGAATACGAGAAGACTGTGACATCCCTTCCGGTCAACCTTGTAGCTGTTCACTGTTCCTTAAGTCTTAGGAGAAGTGTATCCCGGCAGAGTTGAAAGCATGAAGAAGCCTACCATAAAATATGGATGCAGAAAAAATGCTTAATAAAAAGCCCTCTTAAAAAAAACAAACATTTAAAAGCATTTTTCATGGAGTGAAATATGTCATACTTACACCATGAAATCATCAATATCCATGGAACGTGCCCTCTTTTCATTAAACTTCGACTCTTGAAGGATGCTATCAATTTTCTGAGTAATGTTGAAATCCTGTTGTACTTCCTGTAGTGCAATATGGAAATGTATTTTAATATAATTGTCTATCAGGTCAAGTATAAAGTGTCTAAACCTTGTTCAGACTGTCAGTCCAAATCTGATTTTTGTGCATATCCATTTCAAGCTAGCTACATTTATATATGGTTTGATTTCCTATTCAAAACCCACTTCTGGGAATCCGATTCTGTCAACCATTCTCGATTTTGCAAAGCTTTTTTTTTTTTTGTTGTTGTCGTTGCTTTTGTCACTTTCTCATGCCACATAAAACGTTTAAACAACACATCAGACGTTTTTGCAGAAACACATGGTCATAATCATACAAATCAGATCTGAACAGTTAGGATACAAAGTGTAGACACTAGACAGTCAATCATTTACATCAGATTCCAATTGGATATACAAATAATCGTATTTCGACTGACGGTGGACGTAGTCAAAGTGAAGCACTCACTATATTGTTCACAGAACAGTGGATTCTGTAATTCTTCTCTAATAATTGCTCAACTGCAGAAGACCTGCGTTGAAAGCACAAAAACATCAATCCATTATCAAGACTGGTCAGCTTCTTAAAATTATTACCATTTAACACTCAACAAAAACACAATTTAGTGGCATCTTACTTGAAAGCAGCACTGAGCGTTTTGTTCTTTCGGACAAATGCAATTCTGACAAGACCATCCCATTCCTTTAAACGTGGAAAAAAACATGTTATATAATTTCCAATAACAGCACAGACAGTATACGTTTTAATTATACACTTACCTGGAAGTTGACAGGTGGCGGAGGATTTTTGGGCTCTATCCTCACCACGCTGGACTCTACTTTTGGAGGTGGTCTGAAATTGTTCTTTCCCACCTTTAGAAGCATAACATTTCAGTATCTCTACATATCACAGTTACAAACCATGCATTCCAACAATGGATTTATCCATTCTCAAGCAGCAGTCATAACCTGTTACATTAAACAGTAATGTACAAGAACAGTAAATAAATTAATACAGGAACCAATAGCAGTCAATTAATGAATGTTTGGACTCTCCGAACCTTCATGAGATGGTCCACGCGGGATAGGAGCTGTGTGTTGATGGACAGTCGGCAGTATAGCTTGTCTCCAGGTTTAGCCACCAAACGCATGGCAAATTCCCTCTGAAACATCAGCACGGCACACCTACAGACAGAATAGATACAAAACTCAGTCATCACTATTACTGGGATGGCAATAAACTCATCCTCATCTGGCTCTGATCATGTTTTCATCATTTACGAGCCATTGTAATGCAGTTTGTTTTGACTGGTTTGTAAAGTCATAGAGAGTAAAGGGGAGAAGACAAGCCACTACCACAAAAACGTAAATTGGCAAAAACAATATGACAGCTGTAGGAATTATTACAGTTTTATCGTTTGTTTTCTCTATACTGCACTTCCATTTAATGAATCAATCAAAAACAGTTTATCCAATTTCTTACCTAAAAAATGGCCTGTGAAGTAACAGCTTGAAAACGAAAGGTGACGATATCTACAAGCAAAAAACAAAATCTCAGTGTGATTAGCTGTGATTGGGTAACACTTCACAGTAATTTGTAAATTTGTTAACATTAACATTCCTATATCAACATGAAATAAAAATGAAAAATACTTCTAAAGCATATTAATCTCAGTTAATAAAGTCAACATTTAGAAATACATTATTAACATCAAAAAGTTGTATTTACTAATATTATTTAATGAGCTAACATGACAGCAACCAAAGAGAAACATTTCTGAGCAATACCTGATATGGCAAGTTAGCCACGCACACATCAAAAAAGGGGAGCTCCGTCTTTAGGACGTCCCCTATGAGGATCTGAAGCTTGTTCTGCATTGGACTGATCGAGAAAACAGATTTTACAATCAAACAGCTGATGAAGTTGTTGCTGGAGTTTTGAAAATGATAGCAATGAATGTGTATTTACGTGCACTGGACTCTTTTCTGAAGTTCAGCAACAAGCCTGGTATCCAACTCGCATGCAACCACCTTTGAATTATAGTAAATTAAGTCATTAAGTTTTGTTGGGGGTTAAATCATCACTACTTAAACTCTAGCAATAAACATTCAGTGTGAATTATTTACTTTCTTGGCTTTCTCCAACAGTTTGACAGTCATGTTACCAGTTCCAGGACCAACTTCCAAAACCACATCTGTTGGTCTAAGTGCTGCCTGGAAAGATATTTTTGTATTAAATCAATGAAACGATTATATTGTGCTGTGACAATGTGGTCAAGCAATCAGAAAGCTCATTCAGAAATTTGCCCAAAAAAGTCACATTCCATAGTACTGACCTTCTCTATGATGGCATTGACAATCAAGGGGTTTTTCAAAATATGCTGACCAATACCAGTATTGAACATAATTCCTGAAACACATAAAGAAAAGGAGATTTTGTGTATATTATTTACTAATCCCATAAAACGTATTTTTTTTTTAGTTTTTGAAAAATGAAATAAAAATGAAATACAATTGTGACGGTATTGTCTTAACAATAAAGCACATAAATTATATTTGTGTGAGATGAAAATGTGCTAAACTGTCATGAAAGTAAAGTCACAATGTTTCTATAGTCAGAAAAAATAAGTTTCATTTTAATTATGTGATCTGGACGTGTTGACAGCTTTCTAAAGGCTCTGCCTTAATCCAAATTAGATTTATAACATGTTTAACTTTCACTAAAGATCTAAAGGACGGACTTCATTAAATCGTCATACAGCATGAGTACAAAACATCTCAAAAAAGCCTACCTTGACTCTTCACCTCCTGATGTTTTCGAGATTTTTTCTCGGTTTTAACCTTCGGCATTTTGATAAGTAATAGATGAGATTCCAACGAGTGAAATTTACTGTACAAATATGAGTATTCGCTCAAGATATTATAAACACGTGTAGCACCAACAGTCTTTGGTTGCTTTCAGCTTTCAGCTGATCGGATGGAAATTCGTGTAACAGTCTCTCGAGCTCCGTCTGGCGTCCTGGAGGGTGCGAGTGGAAACCGGAAGTGACCTCCCAGAACTGTTTTGCTGGTACTTTTTCGCGGCAACCTAAACGTGATGCAAAGACTGTTGAGAGGAATATGACAGCTGATTTTTGACGATAATATAGAAGGTAAACTTTCATATTATTGTATAATCCGTGTTGAAGATACAATTCTTAATTCGATATCTATCTTTAACTGAATACAATTGTATTTAGGAAGCAAAATATGTTAAGTTAATGTATTTAGCGCCAGTCCAGTGAGAATCTTAAATTTAGTTCTGTTACAATCGCGATTAACGTTGATGAAATGTGTGAATGGGAACCATAGACTGTGATCATAACGCGTAAATCTTATTGAAGGCGTTTCTATTTGTTTTGGTTTACAGATTTTTTTTTATATCTGAACATCAGCGGAAACAACTACAATGGCATCAGTCACTGCAGAAGACATCAAGTCTGAACTGGACACTTTCAACATAGCCTTCAACAATGACACTGTGGAGAAAAGTAAACGTCAAGTTTCTTATTTATTGGTTTTAGTATATAAAATTAACGTTGTTAGTATGGCATAATGCTCTATAAATTAGTATGTGCCTTATTGTGAAAACATAAATGTGTGTATTTATGAAAATATATAATAATATTGTGAAATATTATTACAATTTAATATAATGGGTTTCTATTTTCATACACTTCAAAATATAATTTATTTCTGTGATGCAATGTTGAATTTTCATCAGTCTTCAGTGTCACATGATGATCCTTCAGAAATCATTCTAATATGTTGATTTATTATTGTTGGAAACAGTTGTGCTGCCTAATTTGGTGATACTTTTTTCAGGATTCATTGATGAATAAAACGTATCAAAAAAGAAATCTTTTCTAATCACTTTTTTTATCAATTTAACACATCCTTGCTAAATAAAAGGATTAATTTCTTTCTTTCAAAAAAAGACTGACCCAAATCTTCTGAATGGTAGTGAGCATTGTTACCATTGTTAAATAAATGCTGTTATTTTTCTTAACATTTTATTCATCAAAGAATCCTGAAAAAAGGATGACATGTTATAAAAAAAATTCCAACGTTAATAATAAATCTTCATATTAGAAGGATTTCTGAAGTATAATGTGACAGTGAAGACTTGTGTAAGGGTTGATTAAAATTCAGCTTTGCATCACAGAAATAAATAGTCTAATTCAAATTATATTCAAATCAAAAAACGTTATTTTAAATTGTTATAATATTTCACAATATTACCATGTTTTCCGTATTTTTGATCAAATTAAAACAGGCTGGTTTAGCATAAGAGACTTCTTTCAAAAACATTAAAAATGGTAATGTTTCCAAACTTTTGACCAGTACTAATAAATATATATATTTACCTTACAGTGGTCATATGCTGTAATTATTCTTTCTTGTAGTGTTGGAGCAGTGTTTGTGCCACAGGCTGAAGGGGGATGAGATTGTATTCGAGTGGATTGCTTTCAGCACCTCTAAAAACCAGCTGCTGCTCACTCTTGATAACCTGGAGCAGTTTGACTATGAAGTTAGTACAAGGCCATTATAAACACATACTGCATAATACAGATATTCTGGGATCTCTTGAGATGCCTTCATAAATAAGATTCCCTGCTTAATTTACATACTGTTTATGTACTTTTTCAGATACTGAAAAAGAAGAAAAAGTCAAAAGGCTCATCAAAGGGAAGCCAGCTTAACAAAACTAGAGACATCAACTCTATCCAGGATCTGTATCCTTTTAGCTCAAAGCATCACTAGTTTTAATTTGACATCATTTCAGTTGGTCCCTAAATGTTCAGAGTGGTCTTCTTAACAGAGTCTCACAGAATCCGAGCAGAAGAGGAAGAGGAGGACCTGTTGGATTCCTATTCGACACCTGCCAAGGTGAGAAACTGGAAGACCTCTCTCAAGGGCGAAACTTGCTGGAACAGAGAGATATGCATTATTGGTTCCCAATGAAAAGTATTGTATAGCTCAGCTCTTACAATTAAATCAGCCTTAACCCAATTTTTATTTGACCTGCTGTGATTTGCAATATATTAAAATGTGCTTTCTTTGGATTGGTAAGAAAGTGCAAATGTAAATGTATAATTGTCTTCATCTCTGTGTTACCTCAGGGCTCTCAGAAGAGAGCGTTGACCACCCCAGAACATCCTCAGTCCAAGAGAGGTGTGGCCCGACTCGCCAGTCCCAGTCTAATGCTGTCACCTGCCAGCTTCTCACCAAGGTAACCAATTCACCAAACTCTTATTTAGATAGCTTTAAATATATGAGGTCTTTACAAGGCAAACAAACCATTAACAAAATCACCAAGGCAACCAAAAGTTTGATCTCCCTAAGTACCCTAATATAAAAACAACATCGAATAATTACCATGACATGTCTTTTCACTTTAAGATGATACAATACATTTAATCTAATATGAAATTGTTTTATTTGTTTGTGTAGTGCAACACCTTCTCAAAAATATGGCATGCGTGGGGGACGAGGAGAGGTGGTTTCGTCGTTTGGGACGGTGCAGGGTCCTCGCTGGACGGGAAAAGGACAGACAAGTGTGAGGGTGGAAATGCTGGGAGGAGGAGACAATTCACTCGTCAGCAGCTACAAATACATGTTCCAGAGACTGAGAGACGTGCGGGACGGTGAGTCCATGTTCTCATTGCTGACGTCAGCTAGGGATGGAATTACCGGTTTCACAATAAACCACGATTAAATGTCCTTACGGTTAGTATTATTGTTTAAAATTACCAGCATTTCTGTAGTACTGGTAGACAAGTCAAGATAGTGCTTTTTACAATGTGCAGATTGTTTCAAAGCAGCTTTACAGTGAAGCAGCTACAGGTAGTACAGTGAATACCGGATGTTCAGAAATTAATTTATTTTATTTGTTTACAAATTGTATGCATGTTGTAATTGTATGTATATTACATGATATTCTTATACATTTATTTATGTTCTCTTCTGTAGTTCTGACTGAAAAGATTGAAGAGCTTGGAGAGGAATTGCGGAGTCATTTTAACATAGAGGAATTCTCTCCAGTTTCATTGCCAGTTCAGGTACAAGCACACATATCTTCATAATGGCTCAATAATTCAGTTTGATCAAAAAAATAACTTATTTATGGCATGGTTTTGCTAAAGTTAATTTTGAAGTCTGCGTGCTCACTCTCAGGATAGCATCACAGTACTGGGGCAAGTGTGTTGTGACAGTAACGGGAAGCTCAATGCCCAGTCTGTTCTGCTGGAGGCCGGACAGGAACAGGGAGGCAGACAGGTGCCTGTGGATCTGTCTGAGCTCAAAGAGTTCTCACTCTTCCCTGGACAGGTGAGATATACACCTATTGAATGCACATACTGCTTTTTTAACGTATTGCTATGTAATATTTGATTACTAATCTTTTTGGGGCGGGCATATATTCTACATTTGTTTTGTAGGTTGTTGTCATGGATGGGATGAACACTTCTGGGGAGAAATTTGTAGCTACCAAACTATACGAGGTATCTCACTAATACTCTTTTTAGGTCAGACTTGTTTTTAGGTTAAGTTTACAATTTGTTTTATGAATTATATTTATTCAGTGGTTTGTTTGTCCACTAGGGTATTCCCCTGCCTTTTTACTGCCCTTCTGATGCGAAACAGGAAATGGATGAAGGTAAGACTGGTGAAAATGCATTAAGAACATTTCTGATGAGATCATGGCTCACATTAAACCCTTCATAACACACTTTTTCAGTGTCTGAGCCTTTGATGGTTATGATGGCTTGTGGACCATACACTCCCTCTGAAAGTCTGACCTATGACCCTCTGATTGACCTCATTACTATCATCAATAAAGATCGCCCTGATGTGTGCATTCTGGTGGGTACCGCGTTGTGCCCATTTCTGAGTTATCTTTGCTTTTCTTGACATTTAAAAAAGACATTTAAAAGAAAAACTGTGACATTTTAGCTAGTAATTAACTGTTTATTTATCTCATAGTTTGGGCCATTTGTTGATTCCAAACATGAGCAGATCGAGGTAAACCAGATTTTTTATACATTTGAAATTCCTGTATTAACAATTTTTCGTCATGGCCACAAATTTAAACACTTTTTGCCTTTTTTAACAGAAAAACCAGGTAACCGAAACATTTCAGTCCATCTTCAAGAGATGTGTGGACAGCATAATGGAAGGAACCAAAGGGTTGGTGTCTATATATGTTTTTCACAGCTTTAAAGAAAGTGCTCACCAATGTATGGTTGTGTTTTCAACGCTTGCATTCTTTTACTATAGGTCGGGATGCAGATTGGTGTTTGTGCCATCTCAGAGGGATGTCAATCATCATTACATTTATCCTCAGCCACCCTTCAACCTGACCAACCTCAGCAAAGATGACACAGCAGTGAGATGATTAGCTAAATTCTCTGTTTATTTGAATGTATATGCTTCTCTTTCTTTAGATAAACACTGGCAAAGATTTTTAGGACAAATAACCTGAGCATATATATTGCAAGTGAATGGCTGCTTCTCCAGTGATGCTTGAAAAAACACACACTGCTATCTACCTGACTCATCCACTGCGGTCATATGGCTTATAATGCTCCCCTACCATTCTTTTAGTCCTAAAAACTTAGTTTGTGTTTTTCTGAAGAAAGAAAGTAATACTTTAGGTATGACATGAGGGTGAGTAAATTGTATTTTTTAGGTGATCTGTCCCTTTAATTAGAAACACATGATTTTATTCAGTTATATTCTATTTTTCATTATACCGAATATTAAGTTCTATTACTTCTCTTGTTCAATACTAATTTTCCTCCCTTAGCGAGTGACCTTGGCGAGTGACCCCTGCACGCTCCTCATTGGTAATGTGACTTTTGGCCTGACATCTACAGACATTCTGTTCCATATGGGCGCTGAAGAGATCAGCAGGTAAAACCACTGAACCAACTGGTAATTATAGCATGAACACAGCATACAACTGACATGTACATTTACACTGAGGCTACTTTATGCCGACACTAAACAATATATTATATATTCACACTGAATGAATTTAGGCCTGATTTTCGCTCGCCAATAGGTTTTGGGAGATCACACAAACAAATGCCCGAAATCACTGGCAAATTGTTGCTCATTCACGTGAGTGCCATCGCTCAGTGTGAATTATCAAAGACGAGATCTGAGAGAATAACTGACGAGTCGCCTATGTCCGTGACATATTTGGCATGCTAAATATCTGGAGCTGTCTGATTCAAATAATCTGTTAATAACTCTTGCATAATCATTTTTTTTTCTTGACAGACAAATTGGATCGCAAGCTTCTTGTTGGCTATAATTTTTAATAACAATTTCAGTCTCGTAGTCATGCAGTGTGAAAAGAACAGTGACCCAACTACTTTTAAAATCGTGCAGTTGTGAACTCGGCATTAGCAAGAAGAGTAAATTAATTTTTGAATAAAGTTGTACTGTTTTCTGATTCATTATGTCATTGACGTTCATTGACAGAAGCACTGATTTGTCATTACCGTTTTTGCAGTGGCACTGGCACAGAGCGTTTCTCACGGATCATGAAACACATGTTGACCCAGAGAAGGTTTGTAGAACATTTCTCATCTTTAAATGAAATGACTTCGAGTAGCAGTAAAATGTTTGTCTGTACTCTTCTTTGCTGCTACAGTGATATGCTGTTGTAAATCTTTAGTTTATATATTCTTTTAGCTACTATCCTCTATATCCTCCCGCGGAGGAAGTTAACATGGATTATGAGAAGTTTCAAAAATTCTGCCAAATGAACATCACACCTGATATTCTTATTGTTCCTTCTGAACTTCGGTATTTCATCAAGGTAAATCAGTCATATTTCAGAAGAGTTTATTTATATACCATGTAAAAGAATGTTTTATTTCAATTCGGACTGAAACTAATTTCCCGTTATTTCCCAGGACGTTATTGGCTGTGTATGTGTCAATCCTGGCCGTCTCACTAAAGGACAGGTGGGCGGGACTTATGGACGTTTACTCGTTCAGCCGAACCCTGTGCAAGTGGATGGGAAGAGAGTGAGCCCATGTATAGCAGGACAGGTGGTGAAAATATGATACGATATACCTTTTGTACTGCTTGAACTTTATTAAATCTTGTCTGTATTAAATCATTTCACTTAAAGTGGATGGAAAATAAAATGCTTTGTAAAAGGCTGTTTTGTCCAGTTAATGTCTAGTTACTATATTAAAAATATAAATGTGTCAACATGACAAAACTGATCTTACACATTCTCTAATGTGAACAATTTATAAGTGCATGTTGTTCCAAAATAAATTATCTTTAAAGGGCACCTATTATGCCCCTTTTTCTAGATGTAATATTGGTCTCTGGTGTCCCCAGAACCTTCAACCTCGCTCAATTCTAAATTAAATATTTAAATAATGTAGATTTTAAGTACAAATTATAAAATAATCTCTATTTCAATTATGCATATTATATATTGCAATATTTATTCACATTTTCTTATATTTTTCATAAGTAGAACCCTTGTCCCTTGGGTTCACTG
>JAOTRC010000007.1:8521654-8537740 GCA_027497675.1 Cyprinella lutrensis | reverse complement strand
ACTGAAGGTGACGGTGGATTTCAAACAGTAGACGACGATCAACAGTTGAGGATTAACTTTGAAGCAACACCTGCTTTCAATTGACCCTCGTTCACAAAAAATGATTCGCTCAAACATAAACTTAGCTACGAAGGAAAGGCGCCACTTAAACTTCCAAAATACAATACATCCACTGTGTTTTCAGTGGCTCTAATGTCGGAAATAAGTGAAAACTACTATGTATGTCATTATTACATCCCATTCCACAACATAACACTTATGTTTCCCAAAGACATTACCGGCTGTCGTTGAAACAATGGAGGAGCAGGTGTACAGATTACCGAGGGCGGGGTCTATGCCACAACCACTATCAATCAAACCCCTTGCCCAATTCTACATCACAAAGCACTGAATCTTAGAACAGCTCGTTCTGAGACAGACAGTGCATAAGATTTATTGAGATTGTGTAAAAAAAAAAAAAAAAAACAACACTGGGTGGATTTTTATCATTCTTTTATCATTCAGCAGACTGCACAAGCTATTGAATAATATCAATCAAAAGCCAACTAGCCTTAAAGGCCGTTTTTCTTATTGAATAACTTGTTACATGCAAATGCATGACATTACAGAGATAAAACTTGTGAACATGGTTTCATGTTACTTTTATTAAGCATCAGTTTGAAGGTCATTTTATCTGTAAATGGAGTTCATTTAATCTAATATATACCTCATTCAGGATTATTCTAAAATATTTACACTGAACATGGTAACAGGTGAACTATATACATTAATCAGAGAGCTGTGTTCAAACAGGTCCTCTTTAGTTGGGTATGTTTTCTAGTCCCATCGCAATGTCTCTTAATTTAGGATCATCCCTCCAGTTGACTTTACTGGCCAGTATAATTTCCTAAAAAACAAGATTTTAATCACAAAGAGGTTTAATATGCATTGTGATCCTAAAAAACAAAAACAAAGCAAGGTTGAAATAAAAAATGAAGGAAAGTACATAAGCAAACATTGAGATGCCACGTACCCGGAGCACATTTTGTAAAATGGTGGTGACTTTCTGGTATTTCTGTAGAACCGCTTCAGCTCTTTCCTTGGCTCTCTGTTGAACCTCTCCCTGATTTTCCTTCGCCTGTTTCAACTCATTTATCTCCAGCATTTTTTTCTTAATTCGTCCTTTAAGCTCTAGGAAAACATGATATGAGATATGGTTTCTACTAACCTGCATAATGAAAACGGGAGAATAAGCTTTCTCTTTTTTAGACAATTTGACCCATCAGATGTTACATCAAAATATAACATTAACCACGGTTGCTTTCATTTGAAAAAACAGAGCAGAAAATATTGTCTGAAAGGTCTATATGATTAGTAAGTACCAAGTCTTTCCTTTTGAACATCTGTGATCTGGTCCTGAAGCTCTCGTGTTTCCTGGAGGGAAAAAAAATTAAGCAATTAAGTATTACATGGCCATAAAAACTTTTAAAATTTGAATTATTCAAATAAATGTAAATGATTTTTTTTCTAAAACCTATAGCAGAACAGGGAATGTCCCACCTTTAAGATTTTCAAGGTCTTTTCACAGAGCTCAGTGTTCTGATTGGTCAGTTCCTTTAGTGCCCTGTATGATAAAGATCGTCTTACTGTTAGGACAGCTGGATATCGGACAATTTATTTAAATTAAGATTCACTCACTCAGAATCTGCATCATTCTGAATCATCTTTTCAATGATGGCATTCCAAATCTGCATTCTAGAACACACAAAAACATTTTAACATGGACACCATCAGAGATTGTATTGCAAAAAGAAGGTTGATACCACAGCATATTTATTTACCTATTTAATACCAGCGTTTTGTTGAAGTATGAGAGTCTAGCCTGCTCTATTGCACTTTCATACTTGGATCTACAGATTGGTAAAAAGATGAATTTTGGATTATTTCATAACATACAGTATAAACATACAGATGTATTAATAAATTCAAACACACTTACAAATCTGCATCAGCTTCACATGACTCTTTGTGTTTTCCTAAGAATTAAACAATTATCATTATTAGTGGTTAATCTTACATAAGTGTGTTGCTTATTCACATATAAATGAAAGCTTACCCATGCTGACTTTAACGTTCATTTCAAAACACTGATTTTCCATTATTTCTTTCATTCTTGAAAAAAAAAAACATGGCATACAAGAAACAGAATGAAAACAGTAACACTGTCTCTATAACATATGCTGTATAGCATAGTTCATAAAGTTGTACACTGTTAATTTGTACTCGTTGAATTGGTGCAAGACAATAACAACAGACCATAAAACAAAAACAATAAAAGAATGGAAAATCACTTTAGCAAACTTGTGGGTGTCACTCCATCAGAAGCGGATGATGGATCAGACAGGCCCATTATTTCAGCAGGGTCAGTATCTGAGGAGGGTCCATCATGGCTACTGGAGCTCATCTTTGTATGTCTGTAAGTTACATTAGGGGGAACATAATCCTATTCAGATATCTGTTGAAGAGACCCCAGACATAAAACGTATATAAATTAAAAATTGTATCACTTACTGTCGCTTCCGGTTCTTGCTCTGGGTGTTAATGTTAACTAATATTACTGTTTTTACAGCAAGATTCCAAGCCGCAAACCTACGAAACTGCCGCCAGGAAGTCTTGGCGTCACGTGACAGTCATGTGACTTGGTGATCCATAAAACCCCGCCCACTTGCATCAAAACCAAGCATGAGCACTGAGCAGAAATAAATGATTGGCCGTTCACAGGCGACTATTCTTGATGGTGCTTAGTGTCTCGGAGGTCAACATGGAAAAATAAGGTTATATTGATCAACTAGATAGCGTATTGATGGTAAGAATGTATGTTTTTGTGCTTATAAAGCGTGGATCTGTGGATATATAACGTTAAATGTAGCAGCTAACGATATTTTGATGGCAGAGACAGAACGACTTGTAAATGAATATTAGCAGGATGAGCTAGGGTAAGGGTACAGTGGATTCATTTTAGGTTTGTTTGTTTGTTTTTTCTGCTGTAATGTATAATTGATGTGTGATATCAAAGCTCATGAATTCTCATAACGTTATATGATGAATTGACTGTTTCGAGTTACTTACATTCATTATACTGATGCAGCTAATTTGGCAGCTTCTCTGGTTGCCCTCGTCTGGTTGGTTGCCAAATGTAAATTCTTCTTTTAGGTCGAATCTTTTCAGTGACTCATTTGACCCGGTTCGCAAAATTGGTTTGAACTGCTTTTTTACAGTCTATGGTCTGAACCATAGGTCTGAACTCGTTCGTGGCTGGTTTTATAAACAGTTGGCTGTGGCAGCATTAGTATTCATATTAGTATTATTATCATCATTAATACTACTATTATTAATATTATACATATTTTTTAATCGTTCAAACATATGTATATCGTGCCGCGTTTTGTCCCAAAGATAGACGGTAAAAAAAAAAAAATAAAAAAAAAAATAAAAAAAAAACCCTTTGTCATTTAAGTTTTAATCATAGACTGTAAAAGGTTTTAATACGACAGTGCCCTCTTCGGGTTGCTAATGTGTTCACTTCATAGACTGTAAAGGTTCACTTACGCTTCTTGTGTCTTGTCTGTGTGTTTGAACCGGAAGTAGTGATCGGATGTCGTCATGGGAAGCAAAGTGAGTGGCAAGATGGCAGCTGCCAGTCGGGTCGTGCAGGTAAACACTTGCTTCAGCCTGTATAGCGATCATATTACTGTGACATCTCGCTTATTTGTGCTCATTGTTAAAACGGTGATCTCTTATTCGCATAGTATTCAGTAAGTATTATCTTGGGTGTTTTTACTTCATCAACATGCATTGATTTCACTGGTTTGGCAGATGCCCTTGTGGACAGACCCAGTTTCGGCTCTGTATATCGCTTTATTTCACATCTGAAAAGCACATTATTATCTTAGCAACGCGTTAATATTTTGTACATTAAATGCAATCTCTTAATATTAAAACTATGTTAGTGTCTGTGGTTGTAGATATATCACTGCAGAACTGTTTTGTTTATTTTTCTTATTACTTTTATTTCCCTTTGCAGGTTGTACGACCTCATGCACCTTTAATTAAATTTCCAGATCGAAACAGCGTCCCTAGGCCGAATGGTAAGTTGTGTACATGTTTAGCCTACTTCCATTGGTTTAGTTTTTAAATCACGGTTGCAAACTTTAAAGCTGGCACTACAAGTTTGTTGGTTGAAAAACAAAGTTTTCTGCTGTATTTCAAGTACAAGAGGCACTGAAGGTGCTTTCAGCAAGTCTCCCACAGATCTCCCCATCCGCCCCTCCTCCTGCACCGTCAATATCACCTCCTCCCAGACCACCGGCACCAATCAACCGACTGCCGGGAACCCCTGACAGCGTCTCTGTAGTTAAAGATTTACCTCAGAGATACCGCAGAAGAACCCTTGCATTAGATGAAATGGACTACATCCAGGTTAGTGTTCGTTTGTTTAGATCACCATTTGATTGCATTTTACTTTTAACAGTCTTCTATATAAATGTTGTAATCTTCAGAACAAAAATAGACCAGATTATGAATAAACCACTGATCATACCTTGTTTTCTCTTTTGCAGCGAGGCGGACCAGAGTGATTCGTCTGGTCCAGTTTATTCATCCTCCTTATTTGTGGAAATCTGATGACTTGCTTTTTTTTCTCAGTATAAGAGGAGTTCATGATGTCATCTAAATAAATTATAGTTATATTGTACATACAGATTATCATTTGACATTTGCTCTGTACTTACATTAAAATGCAAAAATCTTTGCCTTCCTATTCTTCAATCCATCTGTGTTGTATTGGCAACTCTGTCCAGCACCTCTTCAGACCATCATGAACAGAGTTGATGAACTTCCTCATGTATTCTGGATTCAGAGAAAAGCATTCAGTGCCAAACAACAAAATGGATCACAGAGCACTACAAATCAAATCGATTAATAAATGTACTGATTTTTGAAAGTATTCAATTGTCTTTTCTTATTTAATCTAATCGTAACCACCATCTCTGTATTTTATTTTTACTTAACCGAGTCGGATATTTTCAGTCAAATTACCACATTTGTTTCCAGAGCTTTTATTTCTGGGGCTTTTTACACCAAGTAATAAAGTACAACAAAAATACAAAATAATGAAAAACCAGCCACAAAGCAATACAATTATATGTACATATTTTATAAACAATAGCGATATCTGAATAATTCTGTAATGTTATGATTGTCTGTGTATATATATGGATATACATTTATAGGATTTGTTGGTTTTATTCACAAGTTTTACCATCCATGGTTGAATGTGAAAACCTCTATTTAATAATTCTTTTAAATTTCTAAATTAAATACATAATAAAACACACATCCACTTTACCAAACTTTTCTCAATATTTTTAAGATGTAAAACGTTTACTTCGATAGGTCAAAACAACCTGTACATTCTGATATTTTAGTTTGTCTTTAAAATGAAACGATAGGCAAAAGGGTGAAACTACTGTCAATGTACTTGAGCAAATCTTGCTGAAGTTCACGGTTTCAATTATAAAAAGTACTAATACAGAATAGTAGGAGCACGGAGACTTTTTTAAGTATGAAAATAAAAAAACTTTTTTATATGAGCACCAAGTACTACATTAGTTGTGCATGATAAAGTTCTCTGCTTGATGTACAGACACTGAAAACATTTTCAACAAAAAAGATTGGCAGATATAAACTCTTTGTAGTGCTTTCTATCCAGTTAAGGAATAATAGCATCTATGGATCCATTTCAATCAACTTTTGCAACTCCAAACATGCTACCAACGAGTACTTCCCTATGTTTTAACTATGCAGATGCAAAACACTCTTTCAACTCAAATTATAATTGGAACTGCAGTGCATTCAATAGAAAATAGACTCTTCACATTACTATTAGCAGCCGGTAAGTATCAAGTGAACAAATGAAAGCATAGAGATGAACAAATGGGTTTAAATAGGAGTGTCCAAAAAGCATGTGCCACACAGATTTCCATTTCTACACACCTCTATCTCTCTCTCTCAAAAAAAAGTGTGGTATTTTCGCAACGACAAACATGAACATGCATGTTTGTGACGTCTCACTGCAGTAAAGAAACAAAGGCAAGAATAAGATATGGATATTGTAAGACTTACAGAAGAACAACAATCTATACATATCTACATATTGCCATACATCAAAATCTTGTTTTGTTTTTTTAGCATTTTTGCATTACCCCAATCAAAGTCAGGGCTTTTAATATACAAATTAATTTTGTGGTAAATTGTTTTAAATGCAATTAACAGGAAGGACTCGAGCTCAGAGGCAGTATCGGTTTTGATACAGTGTGGCAAGCTGATTGCTTTTTGGCATTTAGTATTAATCAGCTTGAAATATGTCAAAGGATCAACAAGAGTCCAATCTGCTTCATGCATACAATATACAACGATGGTAAAGAACTTAAGATGGAGAGCTTAACATAAAAAGAGGTCCAGAGTGATTAATAATTATCTCAATTAAACATTCAGGTTCTCTCATTACCCCTGACAGCTACGAAATATACATAATGCATAGCTGGAAAAAAAAATAACACTGGTTCAATTGGTACTAAAGCGCCTGCCATTTAGAGCAGCAGACTTTGTAAAAAAAAAATGAATGTAAATAGCTTTGCATGCTCAAAGCGGAATCATAAATGTCCTGCACACTTCTCACAGTTTAATATTTAGAAATGATTTATGCTAATACTGTAGAGTGCAGGCAACTGCCCCATAGAGCCAATCAGTCTCATAAAACGTTATTGGAGGTTATATTGTTACTTGAGAGCCAAATCTTGGACCAAAAAAAGACTATAGTGGAAACTTTGGGGACTGGAAAATCTACATTTCTGAGAAAGATTAAATTAGTGTTTTTCTCAGTCAATTGTTGTAATACACAAAATTTAACAATTAAGCAAAAAGATCAACCAAAAAAAGTTATCAGATCACCACAATAAATTGAGTTATTAAAGCTTATACTTAAAAACATCCTAACTCGAACACCAACCAATAACGAGAAACAAAGTGCTGTTTAAACGTAATACTCCTGCTCACTATTTTCACTTACGAGAGCCAGTTTCCTGATATACAAAATGCTACATTTCCCAAGGCTTAGTCTATCTCGGGGGGTGTAAACTCTTGAAAAAAAGTACCCATTTTCGAAAGAGACACACATACATGAAAAGCGAAAAGCCTGTAACAAAAAAAATAAAAATAAAATGCAGTTTTGGCAGCAGCCATTTCTTCGTGAGACGATAAAACAAAGATGCAGGCGTTGGGATGAGAACAGCAAAAGACTTTAGCTCCAGCATTTAGGTTTAACTGTATATCACCGAAGACAAAAAGGATATTAAATATCTGAAGGACCAGAAAAATAAATGGCTATTTAAACTCTTGAGAAATCAAGATTTCTTAGCTCTGTACAATAAAGACATCACTGATGTCATATTCCAAAAACAAAAAAAACGACCAAAAGGTATATTCATATATACTCATATATTCATATATATATAGATTTCTTAATTTAAAAAAGAACTAATAGTCAGTGAGCAGATGAGTCAGTGTCTGGGTGGCAGAAAGAAGTCAGTCAGACTGAAGTGCAGTGTGTTGGTGGTGTCGTGAATGAGAGCTAATAAAACCGTTGGCTTCACCGCTCCCTATGCTGCTGAAGTCTGTTACCGAAACTGCCATCGTGGTGCCCGTAATGCGACGTGCGCGTCTGCCCTCGAAGTCCACGCCCAGGTTAGTAACGGACACGTCGTTCATGAAGGACTCCGAAAGGCCCATCTTGAGCCTCTTGGAGGGCCGCTCGCAGTCTTTGGTGCTGCACACGCTGATCTGACCCAGATCTGAGCGGTAGAAGCCAGAATCCAGCATGTTGAGGCAGCCGCTGTCTCCGTTTGTGGCGTAGCTCAGCTGATCGTCATGGTTCATGGCTCCTCTATGTAAACTCTCCAGAGGAGGGAAATAAGGGGAGTCCATACAGCTCATGTCTCCTGGACCGTTGCACACAGTTGCTACGCTGTTACTAAGGGCTGCAAGAAAGGGACTATTTATAATTTGGTATCTTGTCAAAATGCACGAGTGCATATGTTAGAACTTTACAAATAAACACTGGCAGTCAAAAGTCTGGAATAATAAAATGTTATGTTTTTAAAAGAATTAATTTATGCTTACCAAGACTGCATTTATTTGATCAAAAATACAGTAAAAAAAGCAATATTGTGAAATATTATTACAATAAATATAAATAAAATAACCATTTCAATTCGATTACATTTACGAATATAATTTTAGGGCTGGGGTATAACTAAACGATTAGTTGGGCGATTATTTTATCGATTAGTCGACTAATCTAGCGAATAATATAAAGAATATTTTTCTGCAGCTCGATTAATAAAAAAACAATGTATCTCAAATAAATACTAGCTTACTGAATCATGATACTATAAGCTGGCAACGTATAATGTTATGTATTTGAACACCGTCATTGCAACTCTACAACCGCCAAAACCGTGTTATTAAAATATTTTTTACAAAAAAAATTTATCATAGAGAATGATTAAATACTAATATCATCTGAGGAGGGAAACGGAAGTGGAGTTAGTGGTGCGATCGGACGCTGCTACTGCTGGAGATGATTGGGGTGAGGTCTGTGCAACTTTACGGATCAAACCGCGCACTAACACAGAGTAAAGCCTTGCGAGCGGCATCCAAATATTTGGATGATTTATTTTTATGTAAAACAAAAAAGGTAAAAAAAAAAAAAACGTATTAATATAGTCCAAAAAAGAAAGACAGGCAAATGTGTTTTAACAACCTTTTGTTACATGATCAATTAGTCAGTAAATTACTCATATGATTTAGTAGCTGCTCGGTGATTCAGTTAACTCAGTGAAGGGTTCATCTGATTCAAACTGCTAACAATTATTTTACCACCTTTTTGAGTGATTCATTAAAAGAACCAGAATAAACGACTAATAAATTCCTAAGAATAAATCATTTGTTAATCATGACTACTGTGGCCGCTTAGCTCACCTGTAAGGTCACTAGCAGTGATAGAGTTGAGCAGTCCGAGCTGTTGCTCTGCTGACGCCTCCATCCTTCCCCCTGCTCCTGCCGAACACACGGATAAAGAGCTGTCCACCGCCAGACCCTCCGCCTCATCCACCAGCCTGTCCATTAGGTCTCTGAGGACACAACCAACACTTACTTTCTTTGAAACACACAGCATTCAACAGGCAAAAAGCACCAATTTCGCATCCCAGCACTTACGTCACACCCGGGTAACAACTGTACTTCTTCTTGCCGAATCGGTTCTGTTGAGCAAAGAAGTCGAAACGTTCCGACTTTTTCCACATGTAATAAAAAGCCACACATTCTGCTACAGTCCGTGTCTGAACCTGAAAAACAAAATGAAAAAAGCTGAGAATATAGCCATTAACAAAAATAAAATGCATAATGTCTGCATAACTAACCAAACAGAGTTACTTTTACAATGTACAGTTATCACCGCATATTAATTTAAGCATATTTTCCAAAAAATCTACAATTTAACAACTAAAATATTAACAGTTTTTATGTGTTTTGGCTGCTTATTTACACAAAAAAACATCATTTTGAGGGCCTGAAAACTACAAAAAACAGGAATCTGTGAAAACGGTCATGTCATCCACATGTGTATGTGTCCATATTGTGTAATTTTACAAAGTGACCTCACCAACTACTGGCCTGGCATGCATTATACAGTGTTTTTAATCTTATTTGCAGATCCGTTTGACAACATTGTTGTCAGTACGTGAAAAACACAAAGGGAAAGTTAAATTTAGTACATCATTGCCTTTTACTCAGCAATTACTAATTAAATAGATTAAAGATACTTTTTCAAGTCAGCATATTAGAATGATTTCGGAAGGACCATCTTCATGTGTCATGAAGACTGGAGTAATGGGTGCTGAAAATTCAACTTTAATTTTTTTTTAAAATAGAAAACTTGCTTTTACTATATTTTTTGATCAAATAAATGCAACCTTGGTGAGCATAAAATACTTTTTTTAAAGCTTTATCAACCCCAAACATTTAATATTTACTAAAAGTTTGAACAGTAGTGTACAACAGTTGATGACCCCAGTGAAAAAGACAACATATATCACTTGCCTTGTGTTTCTGAATAAGATGGAAGTTTTTCTCATAAATCTGCAGCGCATGTTCAAAGTTCCTACATTCCTCCTCAGACCATGGTGGGGATTCTCCTATCAAAACAGCATAAAGAAAGTGAACATTTATGCCACTACAGGTACAAAAGCTTTAAAAGCTAGTCCTGTACTGAACAGCCTACCCTTCAAAGTCTTCAGATTACTGCAGTACCGCGTCAGTGCCTCACAGGTGTTATAACTACATTTTAAAAGCTCGAACAAGGCCTAGAAATTAGGTCATTGAGAAAAAAAGCTATTAGAACCATATCAATAGCTCTCACATGGGCGGAAGATTTTTACCTGATTATTTTAATTAATGGGAGCTTTTAGAGAGCACATACCTGTTCGTTATCTCGTATGTGTTCAGATGTGGAATCTTGTGTGCCGTCATCTGTAGACTGTGACAGTGCTTCTCTGAGGTAGTCTCTCACTTTGCTCTCTGACAGCACATCAGGACACCACAGCAGCTGATCGTCCTCCTCGTACGCTTTAAACAACAATACACATTCAAATTGGTTTCATTCAATAATTTATTTGTGATTCAATAATTTATTCATGATTCATAGTGTAAATGGTTTAAACACTCACCCTTTTCATCCTCATTATAGTGGCTAAGCCCAATGGGAACGTCTGCTTGATACTGAGACCCAACCATTATTTCCTGTAATAAAAAATATAAATATAATATATATATTAAGAATAAATATACATATTTATATCATATATATATATATATTAGGAGAATGTGTTCAACATTTGAATAATATGATACTAACCTTTCTAGAATCTTCACTGCTCACACCGTCCTCCTCCCACTCAGATTCTTTATCACCATCATATGTTGCGTTGGCTGGAGAAAATATCACAAATTTAGTAATTAAATATATTTGCATATACCTTTAAAAAGCAAAAAATATGCTTGAAGGGGTCTATAAAGGTTTAAGAAATGCAGATGTAATTATTATGACCCTTTACTACTTTCTATATAGTCTTATAAGTTTATAATTAATTAAATTATTAAACTATAACGCATTCAGAAAAACGAAATTAATATATAAAAACCCAAACTGTTCTTGTAGAAGATAGTAATGATTATGCTCACATCTGAGTGTTCTTGGGAAGAAGTCTGTGGCATCATGGGAGGTAACAGAAGGGGTCAGATCATCAGCAGAGGACTGGGTCTCCTCCTCATAATCTCCTGACAAGAGATCTTTCGCTATCTCCTCCTGCAGCAGAAAACAATTAATGATTTCATCTTGTTGAAATTTTCCCCTGGCTGGCCCTGAAGCAAAATCATGTTAATTACCTTATCCAGGGTCATATCAGGAAGATCATCAGCTAGATCAACGGAAGAACTGTCCATGCTAGACCCTGCCCCTGTACTGACTGACGCTTCATAACGATACATAGCCAACAACTCCTCGATCGGCATGTTCCCCTCCTGTTTGTGATAGAAAATAAATGTATCACAGCAGAAATATGACCCTTATCATCTATTGAACAGTTAACAATGCATACACAAATTTAGTTAAAAGGTGGATTGTTATGAATGTATGTTACCCTCTCCAAGTCTGACAATTCTGCACTGAAATTCTTTTCTCCTTCCAAAAGCTCTTCCTCCTCCAAAGTTCTCTCATCGTCATACTCATGAATTAACATCTCAGCTGTTGGATCAAAATCGTGATCCTCTGAGGACAAAGAGCCAACTGGGAAAAGGAATGAAACACAGTTACTGATTTTAGATTTAGTGGAAATTCATAGATGAAACAATATATATTCCAATATCTATGAAAAAAAACAGTCAATTGATAATGCAAATTTTCTGATTTAAATATTTCTTAGATAATACTGTTCAAATATTTGCAGAATGCTCACTTCATTTTGAAGATCTATGTTTGTAAAAATACTTTATATTATAAAATTACATGAACTGTCCTGCCCTCTGGATAGCAGGATTGGCAATTGGAAAAACACATATCGGTCAACTATTACTTAATTCTATAATCAGAATAATAAACAATACTCTTAAACAATTAACCTACCAGGGCTCGAACTCCCAAAGGAAGCCTGTACAGACAGATATGAAGAAAGCAGAAAAATAATGGAAAATTAATTATAGTACATTGACAAGCACAAACATTTGACACCGAATGAATTTTCAATTGTACACCCGTCTGCGTGCAAAAAATAAATTAATTAAAACCCATGACAGCAAATGTACATCAGTGTAAATTCAAGACGATGTCCGCTCTTATAAAACAACATAACACTTAACAGCTGTTAAACAAAATTACTGACACAAACCAAAAAGCTATCCTCTATATTAACGGACGCTGTCATCCTCTCCAAACACTGCAAAATCCCCATTTCACACTATAAACAAACCTTCCCTGAACGTTAACAGCCAATATGCATACCCACAATATATTAAAACACGATTAAACCTTATAAAACAGTCCAATGAAAACGATATTTTATCGAGAAATGCATCAATTACAGGCGACGATTTCTTGTTTGTTTGTTTTTTTCCTGTGAGCTAACGGGGATGAAATTCAGAGGCCTCACCGATCCTGATAGATCACTCTTCAATTAAACCGGTTTACTATCGTCAGTTTTACACAATTATTACTAAAACCCCAGCCGTATACACACGAGGCTCTAATATATATCAACGAAATCCACAGTTATCATACCGAATCGTAAAAGAGATGGATTTAAAATCGAATACTTTTTCCAGCTATCCAGCTTACCTCCGCCATATTGGTGTCTTCGGCCTCATAGGTTGGCTGTGTGCTGCAGTACCCGGATGCGCACAGAGAGCCAATGGTGCACGCAGAACTTTTGGCACACTTTTCAAACAGATTTACAGCAAACAGGGTTTTAGATTCGGCCTGTTAATGAACCCCCAATAGTCTGCATGGTGTATAGCCAACTAAATAATAGGCAAAGTCATTCACACAAACGTTTGTCACTTACACATTCTTACAAAGTTGTTCTCTGCAAGCCCTCAGACTAAACAATGCAAAATATAAGCTAAGGTAAATGAGAACAAAATTGGGCCTATATATAAGTTCTAAATAAAAACAAGGTTTAACATACTATTAAAAGATGGAAACGACCTAATACAATCAGAGTACATACATGCTGTGTATTATATAAGCTATAGGCTATAAGCTATATATATGCAATACATGTACTTATGTAGTGTGCAATAGAACACAATAATAGCATAATTATGAGTTTATTATTTGTACTGACAATTAAAATAGTTGATTGACTTCTGATGACATCAATCACAAGAATGACCATTCCACAGTATTCTGTCTAATGTCTACATTCTTCAAAATTTCAGATTTCTCTTTATACTGCCCAAGTATTCGTGACATAACACTTTAACATAACAAACCTTAAAACTGTAAAAAGCCAATTTTCAAAGTTTGTCTTAATGAATATTTTTGTAGATTTTACTAACATGTTTATAGTTTAGCCAATACATTTCATTAGCCAAATAAATGTTGACTGAAATAAAATAGATTTTTAAAAGACATTAACTAATTTTCATTTTTTTCATTTATTATTTAAAGTTCTAAAATAACTAAAACTTGATACAATAAACAGTAATAAAAAAAATGAATAAAACAAAAAACTGAAAGAAAACAACAAAATGAATAAAAACTTTAATCTAAATGAAATACAAAAGTAAAATATAAAAATAAAAAAAAATGTTTCATAATATTATTAAAAACTAGTTTAATATAACTCAATGCTGTAGGCTACAATGGTAATTCACATAAGTGTCACAGCAGAATTTTTCCATGGGGTGGCAGTAGTAGCAAACACTCAGAGTTAGAGTTATCTTATATTTCATGTTCTTCAAGAAGAGAAGCACTTAATGCCTTTATTTTTTTGACAGTTGTCCTTTACTGGTTTCTTCATCCACCTAAGATTGCTGATGAGTAAAATCTGAACATTTGTCATCTTGTTGATGACTAGTAGGGCCTAACATTGTACTGTTTTAAAATCATACCTCTATAATTAATCTCTGCCAGGACTGTTGTCTGTGATTACTCTGACCCTCAGTGCACAGGAACTGGCTTGATATGTTATTTTGTTCTGCAATGACGTCAGTCCCAGATTGTATAGTTCAAGGTCATGCATACTTAATACAGATTTATTGTTCTGTCGAGCATGAAATTTATTGCTGAAATCACATTCTTATAACTGTATGAATGAAAGCATTATTACATGTACAGTTAGACACAGAAGTGTGTGTCAATGAGAGTGTATCTAATGAAAACATCCAATTCTTCAATTTCGACTGATTTGTATTTCAACCCCAACAAGATTATCAACTGATTCATTGATTCATTTGTCCATGCATTCATACATTTATACATACAAATTGAAATATAAGAAACATTCAAATGTTTTCATTTCTGATTTTTAATATATTTCAGAATTTTGTTGAAACGTTCACTGGATCAATTCAGGTTATCCATGGAACTTAATATGACAAAAACATCTGTGTCAATGCTATGATGCCAACCAAATGTCCCATATCATTGGCATAAGACAACGACAGAAAAAAAATGATAATCAAGCCCCGGGTATATCTGCATAAATCAGCTTGTGATTTGCTTCAGACATGCTAAATATAGACCATGCCCTCCCTTATCCGTGAGAAACAGGAGGTCTTTATTTTAGCAACATGTTCCTCTCACCGGGTTTAGACACTAATTGCTACTTTTTGTGCACATTTCCTCTCTCAGTATTTGTTGATATAAGCACATCTATAATTTTAAGCAGAAAATGTAAAAGAAATACACTGTTGAAAAGACCAGCATCAACTGCCATGTCAGTCAATGTTACTTTAGGCTGGTTAGTGCTGTTTTGGCAGCATAATGAACAAACAGGGCCAAGCTTGTCTTACACTGGTTAACCAGTTTGATTGACCAAAGGAAGTCTTGCTGGTTAATCCAAAGCCTGGTGAGGACACCTGCACATCTGCATCCCAAACACAACATATTGGAGTTTAAAGTCTTTTATGCCCCCCATGGTTCCATTTATTTGATCCAAAATGTTTTATATAATATAATAATTTATTATTTCTATGGCAAATCTGAATTTTCCGCATAATTACTCCAGTCTTCAGTGTCACATGATCCTTCAGAAATCATGCTGATTTGGTGTAAGAAACATTTCTTATTATTACACTGAAGCTGCTTCATCCTCAGCATGAATGGCTCAATTCCCACATTTGTTGTGAATTGCATCTCAGTCGTGCAGCTTTCACTGAAAGAGCTACAGTACCAGACTATCATAATAGGCCTTGTGAGCGAGCTATTTTGACTTGACCCAGTTGAAAAAATTACCCAGAAATCTAGAAATAAACTGGGTTGATAGTTTTTCAGTCACGCATTTCCATTCCTGTGATATAACAGCATATTACGTAGTAGCAGATGAAAGGAAGTGAGGTACAATTTTACCGCACTTTCTAGTGACAAGATGACACAATGATGATTTGTGGCCTTAACACTGTGAGCTTAAAATAGGGTCTACCTCACAGCGAGAAAACATCAACACATTGTCACTTGCTTCCTGTTTGACAGTTTCTCATCCCTTATCTTCCCAAAGCTGTCTAAATTCATTGTGTTGACAAATGCAACTGTGGCCTAGATCCAGCTTCTGTGTGACCATTTTGCCCCAGTAACACACAACAGAGTTAAGCCAAAAAATATCTAAAACAATATGACAAATACATGCATGTACACAATAACATTTAGGCTAGACACAGAACAAAAATGGATGGATGGATGGATGGATGGATGGATGGATGGATGGATGGATGGAT
>JAOTRC010000007.1:8486503-8497196 GCA_027497675.1 Cyprinella lutrensis | reverse complement strand
GGGAGGGAGTACCGGGCCTCTCGGATACAGCGGTACGTCTCCTTCAGGTTCGTGGTTTCGAATGGAGGTTTTCCCAGGAGCATGGTGTACCTGAAAAGGAAAATGAATGTAAGATAAATAAGGGTTTGGTTCTTAAGATAATAGTTGATAATAGTCAACATTTACTCAACGGCATGTCATTTTTCATGTCAATAGGTTTTGAACTATTTTTTGATAATATTAGGACTGTTCTTTTTAATATAATTAACTGAATAAGGACTGGGGCTGTGTCCATCTTCAAAAATAATGCAAAAGCACCATAAAAGTATCATAAAGGAGGTCCTCTTTAGTCATATGATAGCTAGTCTGACAGACGGAAGTTGTTATTCACTTAGTAAATAACAACTTAAATCTTCAAAAGACTTTAAATATTGCACAATCCCCCTTTTATGGTGCTATTTTAGAGCTTGACAGCCTCAGTTTTCATCTTTTGTGTTCACCGGATGACAGAAAGTACTTTCAGGTTTGGAACCACATGAGGTTGAGTAAATTATGCTAGAACAGCTCGATACTGGAGACAAACTACGCTACATGTGCTGCTATTATGATGTTCAATCACTAAAGTAGACATTCATTCACAGAGTGAATCTGAATTGGCAATCAATGCCTGCTAGTAATGAGCAGTTTCTAAATATATCACATAGAGGAAACCCTCGGATCTGATGGTGACAAACTCACATGACGCAGCCCAGAGCCCACACGTCAGACTCCCAGCCGTGTCCCTGTTTGTTCAGCACTTCCGGGGACAGGTAATTGGGTGTACCGCAGATCGTTTTGCGTCTGTTGCTGACTGGCTCTAGTTTGGCAGCCAGCCCAAAATCTCCCACTTTCAGATCCATCGAGTCACTCACAAACAGGTTGCCTAGAATGATGAAACATAAAAAATGTAACTACTTATGAACTGATGGAATGTTAATAAACATCATGTGAGTGTGTGAATGCATGCATACCTAGTTTCAGGTCACGATGCAGGATCTCTAAATCGTGAAGGTATTTTAAAGCAGACACTGTCTGTTTCAGGTAATACCTGACTTCAGGTTCTGTTAGGACTTTTCGTGCCTTCAGTATATGGGCCAATGACTAAAAAAAGAATACCAGGAGTCAGTTAGGGATAACAGTCATTTGCAATATATATTATGGTAGAATTACTCACTTTAAAACAAAGATACTTACTCTTCTACTGCAGTACTCCAACAGAATGTATATGTTGTCTTTGTCTTCAAAGTGGTGGTAGAAGTGCACTATGTGTTTGTGGCTGAGAGATCTGTGCAGCTCAATCTCTCGGTTTATCTAGGTTAACAGAATATAAAACATCAGTAAGAGGTCTCGATCAATCACTCATGAAATTATACTTGTGCCATGTGTCTGTCTTACCTTCTCTCTCTGGTGAGGTTTTGACACACGCGTATGGGGGATGATTTTAGCTGCATAGACTTTACTTGAAGACAGGTCGGTCATTTCATAGCACTTTGCAAAGCCTCCCTATAGCATATAGAAAGTATAGATAAGTATAAAGTTAACCAACTCCAAGAAAAAAGAAATTTTCAAGACCAGTGCACAGACAGATAGATAATTACAATATAGCAATATAAATGTCATTGCAAAATATACAAATACAAAAGCAATGCAAACAATAAAAAAATGTATAACTTTTCTCCACATAAAATAATACAATACTATTCTATAAATAATAAAAATCATTATTTTAAATAATACCAGGATTATTATTGCGATCATTACCTTTCCCAGAACTTTTCCCCGGCAGTAACATTTCCCAGTATTGGGGTCTGTAATGATTCTGGAATACTCAGTGCCCGTCCGACTGTTATCCTCTGGCTTTTTCCTTCCTTGCTCACTTATATTATTGAGCTCACACATTTTTTCGTTGTTTGCTGTTATAGTTGGGTAAGAGGTATTCCTTAGTGTCTCCATAACTCTGTAACTGTGTGTACTGTCACAGTGCTGCTGTACCGGCGTGTCTCCTCGCTTTTATACCTCAGCACCAGACGCGCGCGCCTCTACTCTAATCGAATTGCGTCACGAGAGGGGAAGACCCTATATGGCGCGTGAGGTCTGGTGTACAGTCATCTGTGTGAACTACCTCACTCTATCCATTATTAAACATCCTAGACACTTCACAGACACCTACTAGTCGAATATTATAGGAGAGAAGCAGGTACATCTGTGCAATGGTTCAGATAGTCACACTGGAATCTCTGAAAGACACAAAAAATGTCCTTCAGATCTTGTTTTTCGGTTAAAGGTTTATAGCCTTCACAATACAAATAAGCATGGGCGAGAAATTGGCTAAATATTGATACTCAATAAATTAACCATCGTAAATTCATTTCTACGTTTGAAAGAACTGAATCCCATGCATTGATACTCATAGAGTGTCAGAGCATCACCATGTGGTCAAAGTTAAATACAACATCTGGCAAGTTACATTAAAAAAGAAGAAAGAAAATTGTTATAAATTGGGATTTTGACCTGTCCAACATCAGAGGTCTTGACCTTCTTGACTGTATTTAGTCATCAAAATCATGCACAAATGCTTACCGAGATTATAGGAGCAGTTTGTTGGCATCAAGGCAAAGCTGGCTCTTTATTTCACAGTTTAGTTTAAAATTTTACAACACACACAAGCCATTGGACATCAAACCCACCTGAAAAAATGTGTTCAATTTAAAAACAAGTAATTATTATATGCTTTATACTTTGCATATATCTTCTAAAGTGACTGGTAACGTTCAGATCAAACACAAAACAAATCTTTTTGGCACAAAAAGGAAAGGTGCTTTTCTCCTCATCTCATGATAGCGTGTGTTGAAAGCTGCCGTATGACATTCATATCATATGCCCAGGCCTGGTCTAGTCCCTCACCCTCAGTGGCTGTAGGAGTCCAGTCTGGAAATGGGAAGCGACAGGCAATCACACGAGCCTCATCTGGTAACTCCTTCTCCAGTTTCCTACCCAACACCTCCATCTGTAGACAACAAAGCACATTGTATTGACCAAGGCTATTATTGGCAAGTTGATTTAGTTGCATTAGTGTTTTCCATTGAGAAGTGGGACTGTGTTCTTCATCGCCATCTGTCTTACACGTCATGTTTTTTAAAAAATTACTCAAAAAAGCTCCATGGTAACCAAAGCTTAAATTCTTCTCCAACAAAGATGTGTAGAATTTGTAAGTCTCTTTGTACTCATTTTTAAAAGATACTGTACCAACTTTTCTATTTTTAAAACAGTCCTCAAATTGTCTTTTTATCAGCTCAGTACAAATGGAGCAAGGACATCTGCGCATACATACCACTCCAGGTGCCAAGAAAACAGTCATATTGTTATATTTGGACAAATTGGTCTGTGAAAGGAAATGATAAAATTGAATCATCAACACTTGGACATGTGAAATCAAATCTGAAATAAAATATGCACACGATATGTGCAATTTTTCAAGCAGTTCAACCAGCAGTTAGACAGGAAGTAATCCAGCTCACTTTTCTGCTTCAAATTAGAACAATCCACCTTTCTATGTAACTGACTTGAAATAGCTAGGCTTAGTCCTGAAAAAAAATGATGACTAACTTTTAAGACTAGTCTACTCCTTGTGGAACAACGCTTTCCGATACAATTCTGATCTTGTTTTTCCGATTTAGGTTGATTAAACACTTATTCAACACTGTTGTCATTGTGTTTGCTTGAGCATCGCAGAACAGCCACACTTACTCAACCAAAGGCATGAGTTAAGGACAGGACTAATTCTTTGAATGGCCATTGGAAGACCAGTCGAAATAGCACAGGAATATTATACTTTACTTTTAACAACATCTTACCTCCCAAAAGTCCTGGTTTATAAAACGGACAGTGCTGGATGGTATTCCCTTCCACTTTGCTTTGACTCTGGCATATCCAATTAGGATAGAATTGATTTCAAAACCAGTGCACTGGAAACCCTCTACAGTGGCAGCAAATACCTACAAAACACACCCAGGCCAAACCTACACCTGAGAACCAGGTTCTGGGATATGTATGTCAGTTACAGTCAGACATAAACTAGACTGGCTGTGGCTCATGTTGTTTGCTCTCNNNNATATTTAAAAAAACACACACTAAGGAATATTGTCAAAAGCAAGACCAATAATTCTTGAAAATATAGATATAATAGGAGAAAGATATTTTTGTGAGCCACAAGAGTGTTAATGGGATCTATTTTGGAACACAAAAGATGCAGCTCCAGGTAGACTGCCCAGTGGCCATTATCATGGTGTGAAATCACCACAAAAATAACCCATAGATTAGTCATTTCATTTCAGAAAGCCAAGCCCCTTGAGCAACATCTGACAGAAAAGTAAATAGCCTGTTTTCAATATTATTATATATATATTTTGCTCCATTTTCCATATTTTCTCTACCACCCAGTTGCTAAGCATCTCACCAGAAAGTAGTCATCTGCAGAAAGCCACCAGAAGCATCTGAAACAGAAAGTGCTTACAGTAGAAGCAAAAAAACTTCATCTGTAAGTCTTGGAGATTCACACCATTTACATTAGCATGTTAAATGCTTTATTCATTATTAGGTTTTAGATGTCAAAGCTATGGAAGACAAATATGCATTGTTATTATGCAAAAAGAATGGTGTTAAGCACAATATATAACATGCAATTTTTAATTCATTATCATGCCAGTCTTAAAGACTCACCAGTCGCCCATCACCTGATCCTAGATCTGCCAGACATCCTGCTCTCCCATGCAGGAGTTTCATTACATTCTGGGTCTGTGTTCTGCTGGAGGGCAAATAAGGCACCTGGACAAAATTAATTTCATATACATTAGTGTTTAAATGGCTGATTGATTTTCTCTCTCTTCTCTCCAGTCTAAACAATAACTGTATCCAAGCACATGGTAAAGTGTAGTTTGTAGCCATCTATAAATATCATTCAGGGAACTAATACAGAGCTATTGGCAGCTCTTTATTGTGCAACTGAGCAGATGCTATATATAGCTGCCTGCCAATATATGGTATATTACTTGCAGTACCTTAAGACGTGTGGGAACTTTCCGAAATCCAGGAAGTGCAAATAATGTCCAGAGCCCATAAACCCCCATGAGCAAAGCTCCAGATGCTGCTGTGAAAAGTGACTTTTCTTGATTATGTTGGGAGAGCTTGCAACTTTTATGCAGAAGCATAACCTCTACTGAATCCTCCATGATGGAACACTAGTGGGAAAAGCAAACAAATAAAATAAGCACGTGTCAATATAAAAATGAATTTGATCAATGCTGACAAGCAAGTCGAAAGTCACATTTTGTTTTATGACACGTTTTCTTCTCCACATTGTTCAATAAATAAAACCTAGTTAAAATGTAGAACTGGTGGAGGAGGTCTTCAGCCACTAGAGAACGATAGAACCCCATTGTTTTAATAGAAATGACGCCTAAACAGTTTATTTACCACAATAATGTATTACATAGCAGACTATCTAACCTTAAGTAATATAAAGGCGTGTTTTACAACCTGACCGCGTATGTTTCTGTTTACTTTAAAAGCTGTTCAGCGCGAAAGGAGTTTTCTTCAAATTTCTTGGACAAACAACCAACCCCAACACAACCAGTTTACCAAAAACAAATTTTACGACAACATATTTGAAAATTAAAAATCGGTTTACCTCAAAATGTCAATGTATATTGGGTGTTTTTGTACGAGGACTACGTGACATTCATGTAAACAACACGGGCGCATGCGAGAGTGGGATGGGCACTAGTTCAACTCAGACATGGCTCTGGTTCTACGGTTCTACTATGGAAAAGGCCAAGCTCATTAATATTAACCATATTATGCTCCCGTCCAATGACGAGGGTTTATTCTATGAATATTAAATAAAAGCTTCAAAATTTAATTGAGTCCATTTTTAATAGTAGTTAAATAAATCAACATTAAATTTTATCTGAAGTTACCGTCTTTTGATTTTTTTTTTCCTTTTTAGTGTTTTGTTTCTAATATTTATTAGATCATTTATTACATCGTCGTGGAATCCAGGAATAGACTTTTGTCCTCTGTGTGATGAGACATTTTATTTCAGTGAATTTCTGTGACACCATACATGTCCTGTAAAGAACACATTCGGGGTTTTTTAAAGATAGCCTACCAAATGTTTGGAGGTTTCACCATGACCTTGTTTTTTAAAAATGAATTTAGCACTCCTATGGACAATTATAAGATTTTGTAATTATCATTTAAATTATTAAAATGGTGTATCATACATCAATATCGGTTGGGTTGATTTGAAAAATGGGTTTTCTAATCAAAATATGAATTTGTGGAACAAAACAGTGCATTGATTTCATACATTTTCACTGTAGTGGACACCAGGATTTAACTCATGTTTCGGGAATTTTGGGAGACACAAGTGAATAGGGAAATAAATTTTATATCAATATATAGAGAGAGAGAGAGAGAGAGCGCAACACCGCCCCCTGCTGTCAGCAGCCCGCACTCACACTTCAATTGGATGAATGGGTGGAGAGTGTCTGCTGACGTCCATTGCGAGCATCACCGCATCCAACATTTATCCCAACAGCCGACTCCACCTCTCCACAACGGGGAAAAAACTATAATTTATTAGGACTAAATCAGAATCAAGCTCCGTTTATTGTATTGGTTTCATTATCTTTAACAATGGAGTTGTACGGGAAGGTAAGTGTTCAACGGTGTTATATAAATACAATGTTTGGTGACCACTTTGGTCGTAATGGAGAGCTACGCAAAAAGAGAAATAAATGGCTAATTTAGTCATACTGAAAAAATAAAAATAAAAAAAAGATGTAGTTTAAAGAGATTTGCCCTTTGACAGCGAGCATAATAGGCTACTGACCGGTCATGAAATGTTTATGAAACGCAACATCAGTGAAGAGAAAAGCAATAAGCCGTAAAAGCTAATTTATTCACAGGAGCTGCTAATTCAAACAGTCTTGGTTGTTTATATGAAAGAATATTGCCAATATGAGTCTCTCATTTACAGCTCAAAATTCTCTTTGTCTATGGTCCACATCAAGCAAGTCATTATGAGCATTAGGTGTTTGAAGACTATTAGCCTAATATTCAGGGCTTGGCTGAAAAGAGACGGACCCCTTTAAAAACACTGTAGGCTGTGTCTCAAAACATAGTGCGCTGCCTACTTCGACAACATCGTGAGGTAGAGACCATCATCGGCGCCTTCCGAGTTTGCACGCTCATATTACACAATTTACTAACATTTGTTTCCCAGCTAAGTGAGCACATAACGTATCTAACAACGTAAAGTTGTGTTTTATTCCTGGTCACAATTTGAACTGGAGTGTAAAAAGTTCTTTATTTGCTCAATAAGTTGACTCAATAGAAAGGTGTAAACAATAATGTAATATTTCAAATGAAAGCGTATATCTTCTAATTTTGACTTTTATTTTCTTTAATATTACAGTAGCCTACTTCAAAATGACTTTTATTTTGTGAATCAATCAGTTTTTAATTAAAAACAGACATCGTCTTTGATCATCATCACATCTGGTCATGTCTCTGTTTGCCCCAGCCATGCAAACATGTAACAAGGAAATCAAGACAGGATGCTCATTCATTATAGTTGACAACTCTTGTGTATATATATTAAATTAATATATTAAAATATATTAAAATTAAAAATTAAAATACATTTAGGTTAGGTTGAGATTAAATGGGTTAAATGCAAAATTACTGTAGGACATTCACTCGGTTTAAGACGCAGTCGTGGACAGCTCCTGGTGCTGAATTTCACAGAACCACACTTAAAACAAATATAAGAGGACTTTAATGAAATACTCATTTATAATTAACACTTTATTTTACATTATCCTTGTTACATGTTGATGTTAGAGATGTTACATGTAGTTACTGTAGTAATAACCATAAATTATGCATAATTACATAATTTATGCATAATATGCAACTGACCCTAACCCTATAGTGCGGTAAGTAGGCCTACATTAATATCACTCAGTACATAAATGTATAATTACACCTTAAAATAAAGTGTAGTCATTTATTCATGCTATCATATAACCAAATTATATTTTTAGCCTTTACTATTTTTTGACTGTAAATCTTTGATCTATTAATCACACTGTGGCTTTGTGTTCTCACAGATGGCTGCTACGCAAGACAACAAACAAAAGGAGAGCTCTGATCAAAACTTTGATTACATGTTCAAACTGTTGATCATCGGGAACAGCAGCGTCGGGAAAACATCTTTCCTCTTCCGCTACGCCGACGATACCTTCACATCTGCCTTTGTCAGCACAGTGGGCATCGACTTTAAGGTCAAAACCATTTATAAGAGCGACAAAAGGATCAAGCTTCAGATCTGGGTAATTTCTAGCCTCATTCACGTCATAATACGAAAATGACACAGACTTTAAGTCTTTTTTTAACTCGCCATCAACGTTTCATGGTTGGTAAAGCGCTGAAGAGCTGGATAATCACACATGGAGCAATGTAAACACCACATGGGGTGATGATTAACACTGGCTTATGGAAAGAGAACATAAGGCATTGTCACCTTATCTAGGCCTTTAAGTCAGCATCAGAAAACGGTTCTGTTCATCAGATCGTGGCACACTTTTCTATTTCAGTCTTCGAGTGAAAGTGCTGCCACTTTTAGAGGTGACAAAGCACCGTCTTATTCATTCACACTCGCTGTCTTCACTCCATTTTTCTGTCCCAGACTCAATCAGTTCTTGTGAATTTAACATGATTCTCAGTCAAAATATGTAGAGATGCTCCTCTTTTTAGACTAATTTACTACATATTGGCCTGGTTTCACAGACAGGGCTTAAATTTGGACATTTAAGTCGCCTTTTTAAATGTGCCTTAGAAAAAAAGCATCACTGGTGTGCATCTTGAGACAAAACAATGGAGCTGATATATTTTTAGGCTTGAGTCTTGTCTGTGAAACCGGCCTATTATAATTCTGCTCTTGTTATTTTTAGGACACAGCTGGGCAGGAAAGGTACAGGACTATCACCACAGCCTACTACAGAGGTGCCATGGGCTTCATCCTAATGTATGACATTACCAACGAGGAGTCTTTTGCTGCTGTTCAGGACTGGTAAGTTGATGTAGTTCCTGCTTTCAACTGGAGTGTTGATCAGCTCTCAGGATCACTACTGTGTGGGTTTGCTGAGGTGATCCTGCAGTTTCATGCCCATCCTGGAGTCAAAATCTATAAACGAAAGTCATTAATCATGTGAGGGAAATTACTTAGTCATCTTCTTATCTTCCTAATGCTGTATACACAGAACAAAACGTACAGAGAAAATACACAAATATTACTTAAGCATGGGCTTGTGTTAACAGTTTTAATTGATTTTTAATGTCTAGAGTTGTTACAAAGTAAAAAGCATTTTTGTTCATTTGTTTCAATGCTAAAAATATAGTTTCAAATTATATTATCAAATTAATTTTATTTAAATTTAAATGCAAATTTTGTCATTCCTGTGATCCCAAAAAAAGTTGAATTCCCCCCAAAATAAACAAATAAAATAAAATAAATTGTGCACCATATTTCAAATCTGTAATATTTTACAATAAGGTCTCATTTGCTAACTTTAGGAAGTTAGTAAACTAACATAAACCATGAATGAGCAATATATATTTTTATATTAATAATATCAGTTCAGTGCATAAACTAATGTTATTAGAGACAATTTGTAAATGTTGACTATTAGCATTAACTAATATTAATAAATGCAGTAGAAGTATTTCTAATTCTTAGTTCATGATAACTCATTTAGTTAAGTAATGTTAACAAACGAAACCTTACTGTAATATGTCACCTGAACCTATGGAGCACCTAAAGGGACATGGTTTCTTTTTGTAAAAGAAAGATTTATGTCGCGATGACCTGGGAAATACAAGACTTTGAGTGATTTTGTAGTGTTAATGAAGTGTCATTACATCTCTGGATTAGAGAAAACGAAAAAAACATGCTGCTAAAGTGGAAGAGAGATGGAAAGAATATAAACAAGTCTGTTTGACATGAAGTTCCCATTGGTTTTCTGTGGCATGATGACATTCTCATACAATAAAACGGACAGAGTTGGCACATCTTGTCCTGGAGGATGTTCCAGGGCATTTGCACTGACGACAAGCATGTCTGCTCGCTTTTGTCTCGTCTCGTGTCAGGGCGACCCAGATTAAAACATACTCTTGGGACAATGCCCAGGTGATCCTCGCAGGAAACAAATGCGACATGGATGAGGAAAGGATCGTGTCTGTGGACAGTGGGAGACTGCTGGCGGAACAGCTGGGTGAGTATACAGTAGTGGCCAGAAGTCATGTCTGGCCTTGGAAAAGTCACATTTTTTAAGCATATTGAGTTGTCGTGACTTGTGTTTGAAGACAATTATTTTATTTGTGAAAATGCACTGAAACATGCCAAATTGTGTGGACGTAATTTTGGCCAGGCTGTCATATGAAGAAATTATGATCACAAGCAAAAATGAGAGAACCGACAAAATATTAATTATTGATTAAGTTGCAAATGTTTTTTTTTTTTGTATAATTTTTTTACCCTCATATTTTAAATATTTTAAAAATATCAAAGATTTCCGTCATATTTTGATTGTTTAATTGAACTTGTAGGGCC
>JAOTRC010000007.1:8466010-8481575 GCA_027497675.1 Cyprinella lutrensis | reverse complement strand
TGAATATTTGGTATATTTATATTAATTAATATATATTCGAATATGTGGTATATTCAAATAGAAAATAGTTATTTTAAATAGTAGTATTAATAGTATAAATAGTAATATTTCACAGTATTATGTTTTAATGTATTATTGCTAAAAATGCTGTCTTGGTGAACAGAAGGAACTTCTTAAAAAAAAAGAAGAAAAACATTAAAATTTGATTGCTAGTGTACATCATCAAACATGTTAACCATTTTATGCATGAATTATTAAATCACTATGTGTATATATATATATATATATATATATTATTTGATTCCTCCTTTATCCACCCTGAGCTGCCTTACCTGTGACTTCTCGACTGAAGCGTTGTGCTTGTCACACATGGGGCTGATCTCCATGCCGCGCTCACGCTCTCTGTCCCCCTGGCTGAAGAACTCTTCCATGATGCGGTCCGTCCACTGCTTGTACAACTGCAGAGGCTTGGTGGGGTTACTGAGGTCTGCACAGTGCACCATGTTCTGCAAGACCTGAGAAACAGACAAAATCAGCCAGTTATGCATGCATATTCATATTTACATTCATTTGCACATTCATAAGTGTATTATCATATTCAAATTCGGGTGTTGAATACTTCAGAGGAGACGTTGTTAACCTTTATAGACCCAGACTCTCAACCAACCCATGGAGCCACATAAGAAAGTTGTAGAACTTAGCTGTAGCACATACATCAGCCAATCACATGGCAGTAACTCAATGCATTTAGACAAGTAGACATGGTCAAGATGATGCTGAAGTTCAAACTGGGCATCAGAATGGGTAAAAAAAAAAAGGTGATTAGAGTGACTTTGACCATTGCATGGTTGTTGGTGCCAGACAGGTTGATATGAGTATTTCAGAAACTGCTGATCTTCTGGGATTTTCATGCAAAACTATCTTTAGGGTTTACAGAGAACGGTCCGAAAAAAGTGATAATATCCAGGCAGTGAGCAGCAGTTCTTTTTGAGTGAAACAGCAGCAGAAGACACACCAGATGCCACTCCTTTCAACTAAGAACAGGACACAGAGGCTACAATTTGCACGGCCTCACCAAAATTGGACAACAGAAGATTGGACAAAACGTTGCCTGGTCTGATGAGTCTCAATTTCTGCTGCAACATTCAGATGGCGGGGTCAGAATTTGCCATGAACAACATGAAAGCGTTCAGGCTGCTGGTGGTGTAATGGTGTGGTGAAGGGTATTTTCTAGTCACATTTGAGCTCCTTAGTACCAATTTGAGCATAGCAGACAATGTCCATCCCTTTATGTCCACAGTGTACATGGCACAAAGCTAAAACTAGTTCCTTGAACATGAACATTAGTTCACTATACTTTTTTTAATAAAAATATTTATTTTATAAATTTTCAATAAAATGGAATTAAATAAAATCCTTTTACACAGATTTTCAAATAATAGCCTTTAATGTGATATCTACAATGTAATATGAGCATTAAGGACAAACCTGTATCCTGTCAGAGTAGTTGTCCAGCAGTAATACTCCTGAACTGGTCACCTTTTTGGTCTCCACCATGGTTTTCAGATCCGCCAACAAATTCATGTGCTTAGACATGTCTGTGGCCAGAACCTGCAAAAAAAAAAAAAGATGAATGGTTAGCTTCCATTTTGGTTGGAGAGAAAATGGGTGATTTATTGGCCCTTAAATGAATTTACACTTATTTTCACATCTGTAAAATGAACGTTTAGTTCCGTATTACAATTATCAGTGAAATTAAGCTGCAAAAACAGTCGAGAGTGATAAAGGACAGCTGACTTATATAGACCAATGATACATCATTGATACATCATGACTCACAATGTCAATGACCATCTTGCGGAGTGACTGTCTCTGTTTCTTGGTCAGGTTCTGGAAGATGTCACAGTTCTCTTCCTGCAGCAGTTTAAAACCAACAGCCAGGTGATGATTCTCCAACACAGACGAATCATTGTACATGAGGGCCAGCTCAGAGTCTGAGAGAAGAGATTGAGAGTCAGAATGATTCACTATATATTTTCATAAGCACTTTTATTTGTATTTCTATGTGAACTTTCCAAAATTCCACAAACTTTCAAGGGGTTTTATTTTTTTTGGAACTTGATCTTTCAGAACAAAATGTTTCATTTAGTATTCCACAGATTAAAAAACAGCAGCATGAAGGTATGGAAGAACCTGCATCCCCCTCCTCTCAGGTTCAAGTTGTGACAAGGCCTACTGGCCCCTCTATTAGTCATTGAGGGGATTTTACCGGCTGTGTGGGTGGGACACGTGAGTTTGTGAATCACAGACACATGTAGCCCACCTAACACATGCATCACTAGCATGTGAAAATTGCCCAATTGACCGCTTGCTGCACGTGACAGCAGCTTAAACGTATTGATTCGTCTTTGAGAGAGTCCGCTACTTTGAACAACGTGATTAAGCTAAAAGTGGTTCTAAAAGCTGTGAAAAACATCGCACAAACATAAATTCTAGGAAGAGCCTTTTGAAAGCAACGTGATGTTGCTTTACGGACACAACAGGAAAAGGATTTGCTTCTTTGATGTATATGTACATTGCAGGTCAAACATTTTGAATAATTGTGTTTTTATGCTCATCAAGGGTGCATTTATTTGTTTGGAAATACAGTAAAAACAGAATATTGTGAAATATGTTTTGTGATGCAAAGCTGAATTTTCAGCAGCAATTACTCCAGGATTCAGTGTCACATGATCCTTAAGAAATCATTCTAATATTATGATTTGGTGCTCAATTATTATCAGTACTAAATGATTACAAAGCTCTTGTTATTAAACTTTTAGCTGCTTAATATCTTTGTGGAAATCTTTGAAATATAAATCTTGTGTTCCATTATTAACATTTTTACTGATGCTTTTGATGAATTTTATGCATCATAAATGAAAAGTAGTAATTCTTTATTCATTTTTTATCTTACTTGCTCAAAAATTTTGAATAGTAGTGTATCACTGAATATTAATCCACAAAAATATTAGGCAGCACAACTGTTTTTTAACATTTACAATAATAAGAAATGTTTCATGTGACAATAAAGCCTGAAGTAATGGCTGCGGAAAATGTGGTTTTGCCATTACAGAATAAACTACATTTTAAATTATATTAAAAAAATAAACTGTAATAATATTTCACAATTTGGTCAACAGTTTTTACTGAAAAATTTATAAGAAATTTATTTAAAAAAAATCTGAATTATCCCGCAGTAGACTTTGCCCAGTCCACATAGACCATGTATGGCAACTTTTCATTTATAATAATTTCATGTTGGTAGAGAGGAAGAGACTTACTAGTGTTAATGAGGAACTGGTTGGAGACGCCAGGATGGTCGACATCATGTATCGCACTGGCAAATATGGCAGCAAGAATTTCAAGGTCTGTAAACACAGCCTGAAAATAACAGACAGATTTTCAAATCATTATCCAATTTCTTTAATAATCAATAATCAGAAGAAATCGCATTCTCATAGCACTGGGACAGCCGTATCGTACCTCAAGGGCAGGGGTTGATAGCAGGACGTGAGTGGACTGTGTGACATCAGCAGCGTGGATGTTGTTATGATAGGCAACGTCAGCATGGTAATGGTCCTCTAAAGTCATCAGATAGGTGATAAACGTGTCGAGGGGAATTTTAAACGTCTTTAACAAGTCCCTCTCCTACAGTGGAAAGACAACCCACATGGTTTGCCCTTGTTAGCAGGAACGTCTTATAAAAAGACACTGAAGCAAACTTTGAGCTTGAGTGAGACAAGACTGTAAAGAAAAGTACCTGGAATATTGAGTGCATCATAACCGTTAAAGGTCTGTTCCCGGAAAATTCTCCCACTTTGAAGACATTAAGGCCCCATTTATTTACATCTTCAAGCTCCTGAAATGACATAAAGTGAAACACATGTATTTAGATGTCCTATATTGCAGTTTTCTATAAATCTATTATTTATAGTGTTCTAATTATATACACTACCATTCAAAAATTTGGGGTCAGTATGATTTTTTTAATGCTTTTGAAAGATGTCTCTTTTGCTCACCAATGTTGGATTTATTCGATCAAAATACAAGAAAAAAAAACATAATATTCTAAAATTTTAATATCTGTTTTCTATTTGAATGTGTTTTAAAATGCAAATTATTCCTGTGCTGGCAAAGCTGAATTTTCAGCATCATTACTCCAGTCTTTATTGTCACATGATCCTTCAGAAATCATTCTAATATGCTTATTTGGTGCTTAAGAAACATTATTTTCTTATTATTATCTTATTTCTTATTATTATCAATATTGACAACAGTTATGTTGCTTAATAATTCCATGTAAACCATGAGACATTTTTTTCCAGGTTTCTTTGATAAATACAAAATAACAGCAATTATTTGAAATACTAAATCTATAATATAAACATATATACATTTTTGTAACATTATAATTGTCTTTACTGGCACTTTTGACCAGTTTAATATAAGCATTCATTTTAATCTTAATTACTCACTTAAATCCTACTGTCCCCAAATATTCGAATGGTAGTGCATATGTACTTACCTTGGCCAGCTCATCTTCTGTTTCAGTTTTAACCCCAAACCGTGGGATGTTAGAGTTGGTAAGGCTGGAACTGTGCGTTAGTTTTTTTACGCCGCTTATCTGGGACATCGGCCTTTTCTTCTTCTCCTTGTCTTTTTGGGACTGGGGTGATGGCATTTCCACCTCATGTTGCTTGTCTACAGAAACACAGATAGAGCTCAGAGAAGGTTCTAGAAATCAGAGGTGCTCATGGGTCAAAGCACAGCATGTATCATTACAGCCACTGATTTGTAGTTGTGTGAATGAATGGTGGGCAATGGTCATTATTCCTCTCAACTCCATTGTGCATTTAAAAGTGCAATGTTTGTTCCCATATTACATACATTAAGTGAACCACAATGTTAACATCCATATTTACATTTTTTTTTGTGGGACACTCACCTAAGAATGTACTGGAGATGAACTCAGATACCTGGTTACCAGATCGGCTCATCTCGGAGAGGTGAGTCAATTCTCTGTTCAACATCCTCTTGAACTGTTGAGAGATAAACAATTATTATTATTATTTTTGCCATTTAGACCTATTTTATCCAAAGTAAAAATATCTTGTGTGGAGGTGTTGTGTAATATGTTTGTGCTATTGTTTGAAACACCCCCTCTGAAATCCATTGCTGAACAAGTCACCATTTTACCTCTTTGTTTTTATGATCATTTAATGTATTTTCCCTTGTCAGCTGTGTCGCTATCAGTCGGCAGATACGCCACGATTTCAAGGCTGAGTCCTCCAAACAACCCAAAACATACGCATCCTCTCACATAGTTAAGAATGTCAGGTCAAAGCGACCTGCTGGGTCACACCAGACAGACGCCACATTTCTAACCAGATTTGCAGGAACAAACGGAAGAAAAAAAAACTGCTACATGCTCGAAAATGAACACATCCACAAAAAATGCCATTAATTAACAAATCAATTCATTTAAATATCTCCCTGTCATGATCTGTCCTTTATGCAGCCTTTTTTCTTTGTGCAACCACATACTGAACACCAATAATAAACAATAGCAGCCTGTCCAACCCCATTCCAATATAAGACTACAGCATTTCATGATTAATTAACTCACCTTAATGTACCCCCAAGAAACTGACAGCAAATAATTTGCCTCAGGCATTTTGAATGAGTAAGTCCAGATAGCTGATAGAGATGATGAGATTAGAAAACACTCGCTGATAGGGAAGATAAACGCAAAATGCTCAGTCCATTTGGTCTCAAAGCTCCATTTCTTTTTAATCCACCTGAACTAACATTGCGATATTAGACTAAACCCCATCCGAAAAGTCCAGAAATTCCAGGGCATTCCTCACGACGGCGTTTTCCATTGTTAAGAAACCTGGCAAGAATCCATCTATGACAGAGGAGGGCGTGAAGAACCCACGGCTTTGTCTGATTGCATCTCTCTCTTCTCGTACGTTGCGCGCTCTTCAAACTAAATATACTGAAAAATGCCTGCGCCTTGGAAGGAAAATATGCCCAGTTAACAGCTTCCAAATAAGGCTGCGTTTCACACAATCACTCAGGTGAGAGTGTTTCTGAGTGCAGCCCTACCAATCAGGCATCTCCGGATTAGAATGAGCTCATCGCTGCAGCCGATTGGCCGAGCTGAGCGGGCATGTAAATCCTCTGGGAGTGGACCCCTCCCACTTCATCCTCTGGATGTCTACAGCTCAGCTGGAGGATGTGTTTTTTTTGTACGTGAGCTCTGTGATACAGCAGATTGCTCCCCAAAAGGGCACACAGTCATTATGTGTTGTTTGTTTTAACATGAGGTGTTATTCACCTCATGTTCCACTATGTGCATGTGTGTGCGAACAGACACGCGTGCATGTGTGGATTGGTGAGGTAATCTTCATGACGTGATGTTTGGAAGTGAACATTGTGTCAACCAGACTCAGTTGATTCAGTTCATAGTAAAATATTCAGTTCATTCACATAAATCCACAGAGGGGAGTCAATGGAGACAAACAAAATAAACCGATGACGGTGTTATAGATTTGTCCTGGTAAATTGGTAATGGGCCCTAGAATAAAGCAAAAAGTGTGCTAGGAAATGTGCCATAATTATATAATTAATTTTATAAATCAATTCGCAATATAACAATTGCATGATTTGCAATTTGGCCAAATGTATGATAACTGAATTACAGACTTCCAATGGCCAACTATCCACAAACACACTGTGCCCTGAGAGGAAGTGACCAAAAATGTACCTGGTCCATTTTTAGAAATGTCACAGAGCTATTGTAGCAAAACCTGTCTTTAAACTGAGCTGGACCGAGCTGGTTGCAGAAGACCGTATACAGCACAGCAGCAAATACAGAGCTGAGGCGGTGGAGCTGACAGAACATGAACAGGGATTATTTCACACTTCTGGTCCCTGTGTACCACTAGTGGGATGCCGAGTAATTTGCAGCTTTACTGGAGCAGATGAGCTGACGGTAATAGGCTGTCGAGGGTCCGTACGGACAGAGGTGACTGTGTTTCTATTGTTGGAACATCTAGAGGGTGTTAAAACACGTCTCCGAGCTAAAAATGGGAAGATATCACACAATTTGTAGCTGTGATTTCTTGAAAATGTGTTTGCTGGGGCAGGCCTAAATAATTCTTTGTTCCCGGTCCCCTAGTTTAATAATACGCCTTTTAGAGCATGATAATGCATGAGTCTCTCGCAAAATCATCCATATTTAGCCTTAAAATATACATACATAAATTATGTATCTGACCTAATTTGCTACCCAGATCAGTTCTGATTGAAACACTATTTTAGTAATCCCCACATATAATTATTAAGTCATAAAGTTAGAGTTGTAAAACATATCTAAATTGAATTCTTATGGTGAAATAGATGATTTCGGCAATTGAAATGGAAGATGTATTCAAGCATCTGGGCCAATATGAACATTCTGACAGCTAATAAATCACAAAAACAATTGCAGCTTGACATCTACACACCACCCACACACACAATACAGGTACTAAATAAAAAAAGTGTTTTCATAACAGTAGCAATTTCTGATCTAAAACAGTGTTATTTATATCAGTCGGATAGGATATAACACTTGCATGGTGACAGTGAAGCAGTTTTATATGGGATACGCCACTATTGCTATTGAGCTAAAGCAACAAAGCAATCTGACAGGCCTTGTGCGTTTCCATGGATACTGGGAAATGGGGGGGGGGGGGGGTCGTTCAAGTGAGACATGAAAATGTGAGTATTTGACTCTTCTGTTACTTATGTCTGGTCACCTCTGCCGGACCTTTAGACTGGTTGCGTAAGCAAAATGAGAAGCGTCTCGTATTTTTGTTATTTTAAGAGGTGCTGTGGCCAAATGGACTGAACGGGAATAGATACACACTACAGGCTGATTAGCATGCTGTATGTGTACTAGGGCCTTACTGGAGACTGTGGGCATGCTCAGTGCAGCCTGAATGACGATTCTGCTGCTGTTATTGCAAACAGTGCACTGGTTAGAAAACACCAACTGATGATCTGATTGCCATTTTAGAATATTAATCATCTGCTGCTCATGTTTGAACCAATGCACAACACTGACATCTAAGGCTACAAACACAGTATGATGGAGTAACAAACACAGTCAGATGTGATGCATATTTATTTACTGGTGTTCAGGTCTACTGGGATTCAAGAAACCACAAGAAACATTTGTGACAAACATTCACAAGCCTAAAACTGTTAAAAAAAAAAAATGAATCACAAATAAATAAAATAAAAATCACAAAAAATATATAATAATAAAAAACGTTATAAATCGACAATGCTCTCCCTAATTGTGATTGTGAGTGGAATATGAACACCTGAGATATCAACAATTGCACTTCGCCAACTTGCAGAACCATCCCATGGAATCCCAAACAAGCCAAAGCGTAGATAAATAAACCTAGAGCTTTTTTTTACCTTGTTGGATGCCATCTCGCTGACTGAATGCCTGGTCTGTAGGGTCTCGAGCTGGTCGAGGCACCAGTCCAGCTCCTCCAGGGTCTCTGTGGCCAGCTTCTGGTAGGCCTCCTCTGGAGGAAGAGAAGGAGGCAAGGAGTCAGATCTCAGATGCTTTAGGTGTCTAGTTGAGGCTCCCAGCAGAGGGCCCAAACTGCTGTAGACCGCCATGTTGGGATATCCCGACAGAACGCATGGGTGATTCTTCATGCTGTGCTGAAGCCCTCCACAGTGAATGATGGGGCTCCTAATCGAGCCAAAAAACAAGGTTTCCAAAAACAACGGAGCTGTAATCCGACGAGGCACGAGGAGTGGGAGTCAGATCTCGTGAGAAGCGGGGAACACTATATCCCTTAAGAAAACACACAAAACAAGACTCTCACACTGCTCACAAACCAAACGACAACACGCGCTCGACTGCAGAATCTATAGTCCTACATGTTCGAGAAGCCCGGAGTGAAAGCTCTCATCTCGGGACAGAGAGAATATCAGTGCTGTGGGCAGGCCCATCTCTGCGTGACAGATGCCGGTCTGCATCCAAGAAGCGGAGTAGTGTGCGGTGGCCCTTAGGAGCATGTGATCCGGCCCATAACAAAGCACACAGGCATAGTGTCATAACAATAACACACACGTACACTCGCTCATACACGCATACAAAGCATACAGAGTGTTGACGCCAACAGATGAGTGACTAGTCCCTGTCTCCAGTCCTCAAGCTGAGCTGCCGCACAAAAGAACAAAGGTGATCGCATCTGCCTGCCCTCTTTTCTCAGAGCGGTGGATGCCCTGCATGAACACGGGGCAGCCGTGGAGCGTCGCTAGCCGAACGTGAGCCGAGCTTCCTCTTGAAACAGAAGCCTGAAGCCTGCCAGTGCTGCTGCATGCAGGAGAGAGAGGACTACAGCTAAAACCCGGCATGAACTTTACGGGATTTCGAGGTGAGGAGCTTGGGTCCTTCACAGCTGACACTTTAAGAAAGGCTGGTTGTGCTTTAGCTTTTAAAAAGGATGCTTTGTGATTTATGCTTATATGAACTAGCAAATCTTTTCCTACTGAAATTGTGGTCAGCATCACAAGTTCGCTGAGATGAGACCATTTATGACCTGCAAAATTTGTATATCTGAAATCTTATATCAGATGCTTTTTATGGTTCATGGAGTTTGTGGAAATTTGCAAACGTTTGTTGAATGTGCCTTGGAATAGGTTGGTTAAGGATGACCATATGAGGGCATAAAAATAAGTGAAACTAAATAACAAAAGGCTGACAAAACACACGTCAGTGCAGCTATGCTAGACATGTTACTTGACACTACAATGAAAACAAATGCCACATGTACATTGCTTCAACAAAGCACACATTATCTTGTTCATTGTCTGTCTGTGTCGTTCTCTCTCTCTCTTTCGGCGTGTGTGGTGAAGTACACAGGGCTGGGGTGCCACTTTCTCTGAAAGAGACTGCACTGACGTCAATGACATTCTTCTCGTGCTTAGCGCGACATCATACACCAGCCCATGAGATGGCACGGGCTCCAACGACAGGAGAGCTGGGGTGAAAAGCAGGACTGGAATCTTTCAATCTGGGTCACAGGCTCTCACTGCCTTGTCAGCCAGAAAATCCTCACCAAAACAACAGCATTTGCTTGTGCATGATTCATTTGGATACACCACAAAAAAATAAAAGTTAAAAAGACACATCTACAATTAAAGTCTCTTCTAAGCTTGTATACTATTAAGTCTTTATTTCCACATTGTGAGCAGAATTTGTGTTTGTGTGAATTGCTATTAAAACAGATGAGTGCAACCGAATGCAAGTAAAATTATAAACTGAGATTTTTCTGGAAAAAAGTGATTGATTCCTGTCAGTGCAAAACTGCAGTTTGTAGAGTGCTCCTAACAGGTTGCTATGAGGGTTCTTAAGTGTTCTTAGTGGTTTAAGTACTTTGCCAAGCGGTTTATAAGGGGTTCAGGGTGCTTTTTAGCTTGTCAGATTTCATAATACAGCGTCAGGTTCGGTAGGAAATTTCAAAGACAGAGGGTTTTGGACTAATATGTACTGTTAAAGCTCCTATTTAAATACATTTAGAATAATAATGGATGCTTATAATGATGAATATTTTCCAGATAATGCTGCAATAATGTCTTTACAACATGAATGCCAATTACTTAATTTTTAAACAACATGTTCTCTTTATTATGACACTTTATTTTTCTTACACAAACATAACAAGTCTTAAAATATACAGTATAGCTGACTTTATAGTTTAGAGAACAGGTCCTCTGCAATTTGATTATACTGTATTTGGGCCCTTGGCATCAAAAATTTTTTAAAACCCTGTTTTATGGTGGAGTTGCTAGATGGTTGCTTACTGGCCCAAGTACAATTGTACAATTAAGTACAATTGACTTGGATGTTTAAATCATTTCAACATAAATTACATTAAACTGACTTGTATAACTTGAAAATTGCTTAAAGGGAAAGTTCACCCTAAGATTGTATTATCTCATGATTTACTCACCCCCACAAACACAATCGGAGATATGTTTTAAAATATCCTAGCTCGTCCAAACTTTATACTGGTAGTTAATGGGGGGCAAGATTTTGAAACCCGCCAAAAATGCAACAATCCATTATAATAATCCATAAATAATCCATACCATTCCATGGGGTTAATAAAAGCCTTCTAAAGCGATACATTTTTGTAAAAAAAAAAATATCCATTTTTAAAACTTTATTAGCAACTAGCTTCCAGAAGATGGCATTCCAGCTCCCATCACTACCATTATAAAGCTTGAAAGAGCCAGGATATAATCTCTGATTGGGCCTAGGTCCTTGCTTAAAAGTAACTCTATTAATCACTTGTTTTATTGTCTGCGTATGTTTGATCACCCCTCTTCTATTCAAACTGCATGATTTTAGGAATCATGCCTTCGCAAGCCCCACTAATTAGTCATTTAGTTGGCTCTTTTATCCACAGATATTTACAATAAACTTATTAGAGAGACATTCTCCCTGGTGCAACGTGTCTTGCTTAACTATCACCACAATGGTGAACCTTCAGGTGGTGACCAGGTCACATCTTTAGCCACTGGCGCGTCCATTCTTATCTACATTATGGTATATGGCCATTGGGTATCCATCCAGTCATCCTACACTCAACACCCATCAGGGTCACATGACATCTAAACTCAGCAAGGGGAGTTAAAATGTATAATGTCTCCATCTGCTCACTGCTTCTAGTACAAATCAATATTATAAATCCATAACACTGGTGCTTTTTATCTCTGCGACTGAACATTCTGCTCAAGCTAAACATCCAGCGAGCGCTCCGTACTACAGTTCTAGGTCAAACACCTGCATCTCAAAAGAAGCTTTTCTTTGCAAACCCTATAAATAAACCACAAACAGCAGCTAATCAATATAATGAGCAGCGCCTCATGATTATGGCAAAGCGACTGTCACATCCCACGATGCCCTATAAAGTTGACATATACATGAACAAAGAGTTAAAAGTGAGTATAAAATGATCTTTAAAGCATTTGTGCATAGAGGGTATTGTGACATATTTATCCTTATCGGCTTCAGAGTACATGACATGCACAGTGCGATATGGGATGTCTGGAGGCTGCTCTCATGCTGGTTTAGACAAAACGGAAGGTGCCACACAAGGACAACGTCATCCCTCATATCAAACAGTGTCTAACTGTTCTCCACAAAACTAAGCAAATCTATCTAATACAATGTGATCTCAATGATAACGATTGGTTACGCAGCGTTGAACCGAAAATAAATCATTTAAAGTTGAAGTACTAAAATTACTATTACTAAAATACTTATTAAAGCAATATAGAAATATTAAAAAAAAAAACGAATAAAAATGCCAAAAGCACATAACATAATTAATAAAAATTAATATGTTAAAACAGAAGCTAATTCAAAATGTTAACAAATAGTCTATTGTAAATCGTACTGAAATATCACTGCTGCTAATAAAAAGCAAAGGTACAATACCTGTGTATGAGGTTTTTGTGATGGGAGGTGGGTTACACATTGGGGATCTCCTGTTTGAGAAAAAAAGGGGAAAAAGAAGGCGTCATTGTCTATAACAGATTGTCTGCTATTAGCACATTTACAACAAATACAAATTCTGTCAATACTGGGAAAAAAAAGTTTTAGAGTATCCACTAAAGCATTTTTAGCCAGCTGAAAACACCAAACTTTCCGGTGGGGCAGCATTTATTTTTTTTTTTTCAGTTGAGATGTGTGCTATACGCAAAATATCTGTGAAAGTGTTACTAGTATCTGGTTTTCCAGAGAGTTTGTTTCTGAATATAAAAATGTCAATACAAATGTTAAGTAATTGCACTGGCACTTGTTTTCAGTGATTTTGTTCCGCTGTTGTGCTTGTTGTTGTTGTCTGTTGGTATTGTCCCGCCCCTCCTCGACTATGATTGGAGATTGGATGGCAGGGTAAAAAGTGACAGTGATGAGCCTTTGAATTTTACACAAAGTTGAACACTCCTCAACTCTCGGTGACCAGAAAAAACGCAGAGCATTTCAGTGTGAAATCGACATTCAGCGCCTAGTCATGCTGCTACCGTTTTAAAAAAAAAAACAGCGCTCCCATTGAAAACAATTGGAAAAAGAAAACCGCTTGGATGGACACACAGGCTTAGCGTCATGATAAAAAATGTGTGCATTTGAATATTTTAAATTGAAAGCAACATACTTGTTATTGGCTCTTTCCTGTTGTACATTTGTTAAAGCAGCAAAATTATTCCGGACAGTCCTTAAACTCGCCAGAACCTGAGAGATGACACATAAAATTAGTTCAGTGGTGTTATATAATTGTTTTGATTTTGTAATGTTGCCCAAACCATCTCCTTTTAAACTTCACATATTTAATATTGCAATACCTGTGCAAAAGGGGTAACAATCATGTCATCCCCGTGTCTGCAAAAAAACAAACACTGATTACAACAGCATATTTAAGAATAAAACGTGCATTAATACAAAAAAAAGAAAACTTTAAAAATTAAACATTAAAAAAGACATTTGCTCACATGTCACTGGCGATGGAGGAGTTTCTGGACATAGACTTTGGTGAGAGGTCATAGTCGCTGTCCGAGCGGTACAGGAAGGACTCTCTCCTCTGGCTGTGCACAAAGTTGGCCTGGAGAATGAGACCTGACCCCGGGCTGGCCATGGGATCCAGCGGACTACGTCCTGATGATGTGCCATTGTCCACATCAAAGCTGGGGAAACAAAACAAGACGGTTAGCGCTGATGTCGAATGTAAGAACTGGACCACATAGAGTAGAATGTTACTCAGGTCATTTTCACAGAGAGTTGCCCATTTTCGGCAATGTGAGCATGTTGTTGACCAATTTTATCTTAGCAACTGGTCATTAGCTATTTTTTTATGACAATTCTTTTCTCTTTTCACACCAAGAAAAAAACAAATATAACTAACGATAACCCTTGGACGAAATTGTTCTGTTTATTCTTAGCACGTACTACAGTTTTGTCATCTGCCACTTTAAATGATCAAAAAGAAAAAGAAAAAAAAGTTCAAGGTAAAAAAGGAAAAAAAGTTCTGAAAGTGATTCCAAAAATAAATTTTAATGGAAATTATGCAAAAATTTGGTCCAATCTTTTTGCCAGGTAACTTGTAATAGTGACACAAGGTACCCATATTTTCCTTGTTCGAAATTATTAACTCTTTCCCCAGTGTTTTTTTTTTAAGTTACCAGCCACCACCAACAATTTATGGCCCCCAGAATATTTTGTTCAATGAATTTCTGAAGTAACAATATTTCAAAAGAAAGAACAGAGCCTCTGCAAACCATGTTTTATTTTAGCTTCATGCATTCTTCTATTAATCAACACTTGGATGTGAGTAAGTTTAATAAAAAAGCTACATTTTTATCAAACAGCTGAGAAAAACACATCCAGATCGGATTCAGAGAGATGATTCAATCATAGATGGAGATTGAGTCCAGCAACACCACCAAAGCTTCAGTCATATATCTCGTACTGGCTCGACATTTCATTCAGCAACGTTAAGAGTTTTGATTCATATTCATGTGGATAAAATTGTGTCAGCCCTCATTTTCAAATAAACATAAAACATAATGTTGTAGTGCAACAACAGCAAAATAATAAAACCCAAATGAAAACATTAACAAATGATAAACAATAAAAAAACACTTTCAGCAAAGTCGCAATTTAAAGGGTTTCCCCAGACCATTGAGTGTGCTGTTCTTGACTTTCATTTCATTATAGTCCGTAGATCCTCCCAACTGTGTTTACAACAACAAGCTGACCCATAATCCCCAGGGAGCATTAATATAATTGCTCTGGCCTGATGTGAACGGTGACGTGGCAGTAAGTCTTATTTACCGTCATCACCTCCATGCAGGCTCACATCTGAGTCGAGTAACGTGGTGCGGATGGATAAATCCGTATTAGTGGATCAGCCTGCACCTTGGTGACTTCATCAGACAGTACGGTCTCGCACATAAAGGGCCAATGATTCATGACCCACGTTAATCAGGGCACTGAGCTTTGTTTTCACAGAGAACAAATATGCGAGTCAGCAAGTACGAATCTCAGGCATACAACTTTCCTATAACATTTTGGAGTTTGATTCCTGCACATCTTCAACACATCGTGACTTCATGTTTGTGTTTCATTGAGAACTGACTTATTCACAGAGCTTGCGGCGAGTCGCCTGTGGATGTGCTGCCCTCATCTCTCTCGGGTCATATCACAGAATGCACCGGCTTACCGTCTCACACGATTCAAACTCTGGACATGCATTATGAATGAAACAGTTCTCCTTTTACTGTAACCCACACAAATGCACTGCTTACACTACAAAGGGGAATACGGGCTTTTATAATATCCATAAATAAGTCAGCACACATTTGAAAACAATATGTTTCTTTCACATGAAGACACCAATGATTCTAGAGAGATTGGACAAAACATGTCCAGCGATTTTACCTG
>JAOTRC010000007.1:8423976-8437332 GCA_027497675.1 Cyprinella lutrensis | reverse complement strand
CGGCTCTCAGAGATCAAAGAAAAGTCGTCGGTTGCTGCTCTGACCAATGATACACTGTGTCACTCTCGATCTGTCCTTAATGAGTCTGATTTGTGCGGAGAAGGAAATGAGTCCACCATTAAACAGCAAATTTACTCTGAATGGCAAGCTGATGGATGAGAGCCCGGCAACCTGCGACAAAGCATCAGTTTAAATAACAGGCACACACACACACACACACACATACAAACAAACTGACGTGCTCTCAATTGCATATGACACAACTGAAACAATTAGCATGTGAAAAGCGCTCGACTTTCCTTGACACATTGCTGTGATGTGGATGCCACTCCTCCAGCAGTCAATCAGCTTCACCAGAAACACAAACACACACAAATACATACATTACATGCTAAAGGAAGCTCTCACCATATCCAAGAGTGCCTTCGGAGAGGAAGGCTGCTCAAGCGTATCATTCTCTCCTCGCGAACCCTGTGATTGCGGCCGGACTTCATTGAAATGACAGACTTTCAAGAGTTTCTCAACAAGCACTCCGCGAATCCTTCTCATTGAGAGAAAAGACTATGTGACAAATGTGTCCATATTGTCTCTTTACTTGTAGCCATGTTTGGCTTTGCCTACTTCCATCTACAGTACTATTTGGTCACACTTTAATGGCGATAAAAATATATAACATTTAACAAAGTAAGGCAAAAACAAGCTATTCCAATAAGCGTTTAATGGAAGACAAATGAAATCACCCTGAGATGAACAGTGGCTTCCTTTACGTCCAAATACAACAGCCTCTGATGGAGTGTGCCGAGCTGTTCCCGTCTGACGTTCATTGTGTTATCTGGAAAACGCTTGGCCACATTCCTCTTTCCTATCCACATGACGATATGAAGTCTTTGTTTTTTCCTGTTGCCAGCGATATATTTCCTCTCGCTTCACAGAGGGCAGGGCAGTAGACTTCGGCAAGTACACTGCCCTAAATCCTTTAGTGTTTTAATCAATGTTCAATCAGCTTTATCCACCTCTTTCCTGAACATTAAAGTTGTTGAAGTCTATTGTTGTTTTCTTGGTGTGAGAATTTTACACGTACCACAGGGTAGGGGTGGGCCATAAGGCCATTTTTTTTCAGCCAGGATCATGATTTACAATCTTATGATTCTTTTTCATGTTAGCTTTCAAAAGTAATTTTGCCAGTTTCTCAGCAGTAGAGCCGAACAAAGACACCACTGACATTCAAAATATTTTATTAAATAAGTCATACAGGTTTTGAAATGACATGAGGGTGAATAACTGATTTTTGGAAGAACTATCTCTAAATTAAAGAGAGACATCAGGGCAGTCAACAGGAAAAAAAAATGATTCATAGTCACCTCCTCACTTTCACACTATCTGATCATTTCGTATTATTTGTGTTTTATTTCTGCACTATAAATCATTTTCTTATCTGATTTTTGTTGCATAGGCAACGTCTCCCTTGGACAGAACATCCCTGGTTTATGAGCGTGTATGTGTGTGGGAGGAAAACACATTGCAGGACTGAGTGAGACTACTGTTTTTGCGAGGATCTCTTTCCCTGTCGGCATGTGGTCATCCTCTCCAACCCCATTACGAGAACCCCTGCTGCCCTCTTCGTTCCAGCAATAAAGCGTATCGATTCTGTCATTGGAAGCTGCACTCTTTAGCTTTTTAACACAACAAATGATGCCTCAAACTGAGAGGGAAAGGCTATTCTGTTTTCTCTTTTTCTTTATCATATACCCACACTGAAACACATGGGCAAAGAATATGCAGGGGAAGTGTCCCCCGCACTTTTAATAAGACGTGCGTCTTAATAAGTAAAGTGTGTTCGCATAGAGGTTGTCATGGGCCAATGTGAATAAATCTAGATTTAAATTCAAAGAGACAAGATAGTCTATGCATGACCTGACGCAATAAACTCTCATGTAATGTATGTTTCATTAATACAGGAAGCCAGAGGGCTCCCTTGCGCCAAAACAGACTCGTCGAAGTAATAACTTACAACGTTCCAGAGTCATCCAGCTATTATTTTTGTGGAAACCTTAATACCCCTTTTCAAGAATTTTTGATTAATAGAAAATAAAAAACTGCATTTATTTGAAATAAAATTGTTTTGTAACAAAAAATCTATTCAATGAGACTGCTGAACCAAAGTACTAATGTCTTTTATTTTTTATTAACATTAATGTATTTATTATGATGTATTCACAACCTGTTTTTCATGCCACATGGTTTGATCTTTTATTTTCTAATCCAATAAAACATTCATGTTTTCTTAAGTGCCTCAATACGTTTGGGGGGCCACTGAAGACCATCTTCCCTAAAGCAAGATGAGCTATTATAAATAAATAAGTGAGAATTCCCTGGTACAGATGCATGCACTTTAAAAAAAACACTTGATCATAAAAAGCAATCTGTCAACATCAGCAAAAACAAACCGAAAACAAGCATAGTAGAGAATTTTTAAAAGTCTCCTGGGAAAATATTAGCATAAAGAACACATCCAACGATAGTTTCTTTCTTTGCGAAAGAAGGTTTCAATTATCTTTGGCAGGTATATCTTTTTGAGTTTTTGGTAAATCACAACAGCACAATTGTGCTAGTCATTTTAGAATTCAAGGACCAAAACCTGCACTCTTGTTTTAACATAATGGTTCTCAACTGCTTTAACACTGGACATCAACATCAAGTGGACAACCAGTTTAATGAACAAAAGCAAACAAAAAGTGCTTAAACTCTTACAAAAAAAGGTTTAGTTTTATCATGAAGTGCATATAGAGCCACAATAAGCATTTTCTGAACAGCAACAATAAACTAACTCTTTCTAAACTGAAAATTTGACAATTTTGCACAAAAGATAGCCAAAGTGTGATTTGAAATCCTAAAATGTAACAAACACTCTTCCAACTAATGCATTAGGCTCCTGAACATACATTCAAACTGCACAGCTTATTACATAATATATAATTTACCTCAAAGCGCAGTCAGATCTTCATAAGCTTATTTATTGTTTTATCTAATTATGCATGATAATATGGTTAGTTTAATTGTTTTTCCCCCTTGCGGTCCACGACCCAAACATAATAGACCAACACCCATTATCGAGTCACAACCCACCACTGCTTTACCTCAGCGCTCGATGCCATAATATATCTGTCAAGTGCTGATTTATAAAACTGCTTAAAATCATCTCCCTGTTCTTCCCTTGAAATGCATTTACAACAGAGGTACGCCAGGAGTCACATTTTATACTCTTCATTGCATAACATCCGTTAGGATAAAAGCTTTTAGTGTTAAATATCCACCGAGCATAAATTTATAGATGCACCACTGAACTGCGACCTGGTTATAGTGTATTATGCAATAGCTTCTTTCCTTTTATACACATGATCTGTGACCATTATCAATCTCCACCATTTCCACTTCATTCACTTGTTAATTTGGACGCACTTACTGACAGTGTGAGCTAAATGAAATGCATTCTGGAATTTGCATTGGGTGTGATCACCGAAGAGCGAGAGGGGGAGACGTTATGACTCCTGAATGAGGGTTCGACTGGGGCTGCTTACACTAGTCGTTCTGAGTGCCAGCTCCCAAAATAGACTTTCTGCATTGCGCCGGCGGTCCTTATCTCGCTGTCTGAAGTTTATGTTATCTCTCTATGGGGGGATCTTTCCCTTTCTTTCAACGCTACTTTACACATTTCATTTTCACAAACGGGGCCACAAGGAGTCACATAGCAGCATCTTAAGTCTTAAAGGGACCAAAGAATACACACACGAAATCGGTGTGTTTTTGCTCGCACCCAATGGAGGGGCAAATTGGACATGCTATAATAAATGATCTGTTGGGTATTTGAGCTGTAACTTCACAAACACTTTCTAGGGACTCCAGAGATTTATATTTCATCTTGTAAAAAGGGGCATAATAGGTCCCCTTTAAAACAAAAGCACTTCATAAACTAAAGCAGGACAGCACAGAGGCCCTAAAAACAACATCACCACAGGGTGATCTATTTGACTCTTAGCACAGGTTTTAAAAGTTCATAGGAGTCTATAAACTACTTCATCATTTCAGTAAAGTTCCTAAGAGAAATGCCAGTGCACACCATGTGCTTTCCAATAACACATCTAAATCACCCACATCAACACATATTCCTCAATGACTTATTCATCACTGCAGAAACAAGCAACCAAATGCAAAATCTAGTCCTATAGGACTCCTATTCCTAACCTGATAGCTATATTGAATCTAACAACAGTGCAACCAGTGTAGTCTGATTTTTGAGCAAATGACTTGCTCTTTTTAGTGAATCGAAAACAGCACAAACAATCGTAGTCCACTTGTCGAACATATGACTCTAATGAGTCGGTTCGTTTTAGTGAATCAACCACATGCAGCTTATAATTAAGCATGGTTGTTCACAAGACAAAAGTGTAGTTAAACATCCACATTATGGATTTTGTCAATACTTTATGAAATTTATTTTGCTTGTTTAGTATTGTTTTATAATATATGGCCAATTATTGGGTTACATTTATTCTGATTCTCAACAGACCCATTAAAAGTCGGCATTCACAGATGCGTAAATAAAACAATTTTTTAAATCGATTTAGTATTAAAATTATCTCATTATTTGAATTTAATTTATCCAAATATTTATTCCTTAAAAGTACTAAGTCATTAATGGAACCATAGAGGGACAGGAATCATGAGGAATTGGAACCAGAACCATTAAATTCTTCATGATTCCCATCCCTAGACGAGACTCATTTACATTACAAAGGAGGTGTACTTGCACTGAATGACAATTACTTCATTAAAATACTGAAGACACTATAACATCCGTCTTGCATTTCTGAACATTTTGAAACTGTTGTTAAGGAACAGAAACATAAAATGCTTTCTCATATTGGATCACAGCCATCTTGATTCATTTATAAAAATAACCACATTTACATATGCACAGGAAAACCCAGGTATGAGTCAACATATAATGACAGGTATGAGCTGTAAAACAAGGCATAATGTCATGTTGTTAAAGAAATTCATGTAAATGAGCTCTTAAGTAAATCACATGAAACATAACCTGTCTTCAAAAGTTATAACCCAATTTATGTGCCTAAAAGAGGCAGCAGTCGAATATCTTTGTTATATTGCAGGCGCTAATGAATTACTCACGTCCAGAGACTAATTTGCATAATTCCAATATTCACCCAAAGGCATTGTTCTGGCTTTTTTATGATTCCTGAATTCTATTAGTGTTGTGGAAACAAAACCCCACTGTGTAAAGAAGAAGGTAGGTGATGGTGAAATAAATTCAAAGGGCCAGTAGAAAAAAAGGCAAGATAATATCGCGGTTATCAATGTCTTGAGAGCCTCGTCTGGCATCTGTCCTCAGGACTGTGTAATTACTGTCACAATGTAATTAACCTTCACCCCTTCTCGATGGATACTTTGGTGCTCACAGCATATTGGCGCCGACAATGTAAGCAAGTGTACAGCCATGTCTGATAACGGTCTGGGAGAAGATTTGGTGAAGCACAGGTGGCATTTAAATGCCAAAGGTCAAAATGCTACATGAGTAAAGAAATAAAGCATCATCCTAATATCAAAGAAAAGAATTGGAACCAAAGAAGACAAGGGAGAAAAAGAGGCTTTGTTTGCACAAACATCTCTTCAATATATGTAACTAAAACTATTACTATAATGTTATATATTGAAATTTTAAAATGTAAAAAAAATGTAGATTTTAAAAGGTGGAAGGAAGGTACATACACAAAGTCTGCTTTATGGGGGGAAAAAAGAAAATATCCAGTAATGGCTTTAGGAAATGATTGTTCTCAGCACTGTGGAGGTGGAATAATTCAAATGCTCTTACTGCGGAAATGTTTAGCCAGCACAATTTTTTGTGTCCTACAGTGACATGACAGAACAATTACCACCATGAAGCGCTGCTTCGCATTTTTCAAATCATCCCTATACACAATCAAACCTGGGACACCATGACACTAGACATGCCAATATAAGGTACTACGATACATCATTATAATGAACATGCAAGGTATTGCTATCGTGGGCACTTTAAAATTGTGAGATTTATTTACTACACTTTATTTTAGAATTAATTTTAAGAATACTTTTCCATTAACCGGTTAAAATGTGCAAAACTGTTTGGATGATGCATCAAAGAGGCATGTGCACTCTGATGTAAACAACACTAACACGCATGAGAAGCATGGCAGAGTGTATGAAGGTGACGCGCTGAATGAAAATACATTTCCGCTCTCTGACAGCAGATAGCGCTTATGGAATAGCAGAAATGCAGCCGTTACACAGGTAACCCCATAAACAAGGCAGCTGTGCTACTAAACAGTTCTAAAATGTTTTAAACAGTCATTCAGAATGGTATTTATCACAGCACTAAACACTTAAGCTGCGTCTAAAATCGAAAACTTCCCTACTATATAGTATGCGAAAACAGTACGCGAGCAGAGTAGTATGTCCGAAATCACAGAATTCGAAAAACAGTAGGCGAAAAGTACCCGGATGACCCACTACTTCCGGAGAGATTCTGAAGTGTGCATACGATGGACACTTTACTATCCCATGATGCCACGGGAGAGGAGTTGTTGTTGTTATGTTTGAAAATGGCGGAAACCAGAGACACGGCTATAACAGTAGCTATGGGCTGTAGATATAAACAGACACAAATGCGTATCTCTATTGATTCATTCATGTTTATTTATAGATGGTAATATCACAAGCAAACAAATGGCTTTTTCCTTGCCAAAAATCAACATCTGTCATTGTTCATAGGGGTTGTGTCTGTATTTTATGAGGTAAAATAGGCAAATAAATGTTATTTGAGAAATTCCACAAAAGGCGTAATCTGCGAGGAGCTGACCGACGCCTCCACTTGATTGTCGGCTCGGACGACGTAAAAACGCAGTTGAAAACAGAAAGCAGAACTAAAAACAGCGCAAAGTTGTTGCAGTGACTGGAATGGGCTCTTTAAATTTTCGCACTGTTGTGACAGCGTATGTCATGCGACAACGACATGACGCATGTAGTACATCCGGACTCATTCTTTCAATGCTACTGCGTTTTCATTAAAAACGTAAAATTAAAACGAATACGATCTCCATCCACACCAGCGTTTTATTTGTGTATAAGAATTGATCTCCGTCCACAATAAAACGACTGAAAACGCGGATCACGTGACCATTCACCAACCCTGGGCATGCGCGTGCCGCTGTAAACGGAGGCTGATGAATCAGGGAAAGACACGTCACGATTGATGACACCAAATCATAGAGCCGAGTGTCAGCCTCTGCGTCATCATTTCTAAACTTCTCCATTTTGTCCCGTCTTCACTAAAACGCCCTCCGGAGATTCAAAACTCAAAACAAAGCTGCAGCGTTTTTAACTTCTCCGTTTTAGGTCTTCGTTTTTTCCGTTTTAGTCTGGACAGGAGGTGCAAACGTAGCACAAGGTCTCCGTTTTTAAATGAAAACGCAGTAGTGTGGACGGGGCCTTAGACTAATAGGCTGTTTATTTCCAAACTTAAATTTTATTCTGGACTACAACATGCCCTAGATATTGATTGATAACATTCGGAATATTTATTATTGTTGTTCGGTAACACATTGCAATAAAGCTACATTTAGTTAACATTAGTTAATTTAATAGTTAACATTAACAATAAAATACTTCTAATGCATTAATTAGTCTTAGTTTCAACATTTAATGCATTAGCGAATGGCCCAGGAACGAGTCTAACTTGGCAAAATCAGGATGTGCCCATTGTATCCCCCTCCTTATGAATGGCTTTGCTTGGAAACAGATGCGGAACCCACATTTTCGCTGCTCAACACCCTGGAAACAAGCCCTCAAGTTTTTCATCAGACTGTCAGTTTATCTCACCTCAGTCCATCAGTCCCATTTATTCCAATTCATTAGATATAATCACACTGAACAACCCTTTATTGAGTGTACCGCCTCCGGCAGGAAAAACAGCAAGAATTGTGGGTATCTTGTGGAAAGCCCGAAAACAGAAGTGATATAAATAGCAGATGGAGCAGAATTATGTAATAGAAGAAAGACAAAGAGATGGGGTGTGCATTCAGGAGGAAAGGGGTTCAAACCCACCGGTGCTCATTGTTATTCGTGCTGATGCGACTCTTACTGTCTGTCACCTTGTCAACTTATGGAATGTAGAAGAGTTAACAGAAAAGTTATTGTTTTAATTATGTTTTCCGTTTATTTATTTTTTACATTAATAAAGGTCATACAATGCTATTGCTTCAACTCGCAATAACTGAGATGTGGTAACTGAGAGGACATCATCTAAACACAGGGGAATTGAGTCGTGATGTAGGGCTCTGTGAATGTAAAATCTGCATTGACAGTACAATTGAAAAGCGTACCATAAACTGCCAGCTCATACTGGAACATTAGCTGTGAGGAAGACCCTGGTAGTCGAGGAGAGAGATGAATAATTCAGCGCTTGCCTCACATAGATCCTCGTGGCCGGTGTGAATAAGCGGTTTTGTAACTTAGGCTGGGTGGGATGTGAAAAGAGATTTATTACTGATCCCTTCTGTGCACACAGGTGCTTTAATTGACTCGAAAGTATAAAACTTTCTCTCTTTAAAACTTTCCTTTCTTTAAAACCTTATTAAATAAAAAACCTAATTAAAAATGCCCCTAATACTTAATTATAAACCATAATCTATCTATAAATTACAGGAACATCTGTCTCTCTCTCTCTCTCTCTCTCTCTCTCTCTCTCTCTGTGTGTGTGTGTCTATTAATCGCTCTCGAACTGTTAGCCTGATGGATTTCAAAGAAGAAAGCCTCAAGTTTTCAAAAAGCATTAAACATATGACCCACTATTCTGCTTCATAAGTAGGCTACCATGTTGATAATATGACATGATGTGGTTTGATGTACCTAAACAATAATTACCAAATTTCTCTCTCATATTGCTCCTCATAACCACTGAAAAAGGTCAAGAAAATCTAACCCAAAGTCCAATTATTATTAGTGTTATCTGACATTATGCGTTTCTGCTTCATTAACGGTTTAATGTACCTAAAATCAATCAATGATCACAAAATTTCTGGTTCGATTTTTTTTGACAGTTTTAAATGGTTTTGATGAGCAATATGAGAGAAATATTTGCTGATCATTGTTTAGGTGTCCAGGAGAAGAAGTGAAGTGAGCAGGCACATCAGCTGAGCTGTACCTGGATCGGTGACATGATGACTGACATCACCCAATCATGTGCGATTGCCACACGCAGGATTCCAATTAAAGTAAGAAGTCACATTTGGCGTGCCAACCACCCCTCCCAAACCTAGAACGTATCCCAATGTTACAGTTGTTGCAGTGTTATGAACACAGAAGTGTGTAGCCAGCGCAGCTTGAGTAAAAAAAAAAAGTGGTGGGTACAAAATGACTCATGACGACATCTGAAATCGAAAATCGAAATCGTCACCTATGCCTCCATCCTATTCAATGCGTTTATAGTCTCTTTCACAGCCATCATTTTCTCAGCTCTCCATCAGTTCATCAGTTCTCCTTTGTTGTTTAATCAGTCGTTAACAGGATAGTAGAAGTAAACAAGCCAAACATAGCCTGATCTCAATGCTAAAACTGGCTATTATGCCTATGTCTATCCTAACGAGCTGAGGATCTGAATCAGGTGGGTTAAATAAGGGAGACATGCACAATATGCAGAGCAGTGGGTCGCGAGGACTGGAGTTGAGAACCTCTGGTCTACACCAGGGATGGTCAACTCCAGTCCTTGAGGGCCACTGTCCTGCAGAGTTTAGCTCCAACCCTAATTAAAGACAACTGAACAAGCTAATCAATGTTTTCAGGATTACTAAAAACTCATTTTTGTCAGAGTTCATGGTCCATGGTCTACACTGTACTTTATGTGTCATATACTGCACTACCTGTCTATACTGTCCACATTGCATTTATCTGCATTTTTTTGGCACTTCTGGTTAGACGCTAACTGCCTTTCATTGTCTCTATAATTGTAATCTGCACAATGACAACAAAGTTGCCACTAATGTAAATCTAATCTAATCTAATCTAATCTAATCTAATCTAATCTAATCTAATCTAATCTAATCCAATCTAATCCCCTGCTACCTGTACACAGACACCCAAATACATATGTCACCAATTGTAATAATCACCATCATATATTGTTATGCAACAATGTAGTTAAATTTTACATATTTTTTGTATGTCATTATTATGTCAGTATCCGCATTTCCTGTCTGCATGCACAAATAAAAATGTCACTGAACTTTTGCCGTGTAATTGTAAAAATGAGTACTCAAACACACCAAACCAACAATTTTTGCCTGCACAGGCAAAATGTTAATATGAAAACAAATATAAATTGATATGAAATATATTTTAATAAATACATTTTATGATAATATATATAAAATAAAAAAGGATGGGGTCTCTCTGACCTCATACTCTTCAAAAGGGGTCAGAAAATTTTTTTGGATAGAAATAAAAAGCACATTAAATTGCTCAAAGGTGACAGTCAGCAATCTGCTAATATTCCATTTTATCTCTTAACACTCTTAGCAGTCAGTGATTCAGTGGACTCTAAAGCACAGCTATTAAACCAAGAAGGTACGCAGGGCCCATTTCTGCTCCAAATGATTGGAAATAGCATCCGTCATGGAATTTCACCAAGTGTACAGTGACTTACAGCATAAAGGGTACAATTAGCACAGTCCTTATGGGCTGCAAAGGTGATAAGTGGCTTTCTTTCTCTCCCTCACCCCGTTACTATTAGCAGACAGACGGCCCTAATCACCAACTACTCTACAGATGACTGCTCATTCTCTCATCTGCTCTCGAAAATTAGAGCGAGAACCAAATGGTGAAGTGTGGATTTTCTCTGCCACTAGTGCCACCAAATGGAATTGTAAAAATAATAACTGTTATCAAACAGATAGTCCAGCCCCAAACTCACACCATTGGTTGTGCCAATGAGGCTGTGTCAAGCTTCTCAAAAAAAAACAACAATATTTTGATATATAACACCAAAATGACAAAGTATTTAAACCTGGAAAACACACTTTCTGGGGGTTCATTTGCACTTTATTATCGGATATTCCAAGTTCAGAACAATTTAAGCCCAGTAGCGCTTGTGGCATAATGTTAATTCGATTCAAGAGCATTTTAGTAGATTTCAAGTGGATTCTAGTGCTATCAAATCATCTAACATAAACGTTTGTGGTTACATAATACAGTATACGTGTGTGTACTAGGTGTGTAACGATATTCCAACCGAAGAACCGCAATACAGAACCCATGATTTGATACTCTTATGGCGTACCGAACACGCCCTGCCCCCTCAGCCCCGCCCAACCCGGCTAATTGGACTTGGGATGTGTACACAACGCATTCAGGTTTGTAGCCTAACCACCATTAACACCAAACAGCAAGCTCCGTGTTTTGTTACTTTCGATAAGAAGCAAGGTGTAATCTTCAAATTCTGACTATTTGATCACAAAATTCAAACAATAAATGGCGTTTTGGCGCTCTTTGATGTGTCGTGACAGATTACTGTACCAGGAGCGCGAGTAAACGTGATCATCTCTTGAATAACTATCAAATCGTTATTCATTCGATTCATAGCTTTTTCAATCGATTACTGGGAGAAGCAATCAATTCATGATCGAAAAATTCCTGTTTAAGCTATAAATCATTAAATTACACACCACCTTTACAAAAAAAAAAAAAAAATCGAACAGTGAGAGGAGAGCCAGTCCATTACTGTAAGAGGAGCAGAATAAAAGTTCAGGAATGGATAGAATGATGCAATGGAGTGTGAAAAGAAAACGGAGGTGGGAAAGGCCCACCGCATACCCAATATAGCTGCAAGGCCATTAAAACAGTCTACATGCAGTCCTATGACAGTCCAGTGGACACCAGGTGCATTAACGACAGCACACAAACAGCACACTCCTGATTAAATAATGCAACTGGCACTAACCGTGCACTCGTAGCATAGAAGTGAACGCTGAAGAGGCAGATGAGAGACTCGACTCTTCGCTGAGAAGGCAGCATTGTCAAAGGGGAACATTCAGCGGCTGTTGACTATCGATCTGTTGATCTTTCGTGCACTGAACCCTCGCATCTCAGTACTCAGCATGCAGATCTACACTGAATCACTGCCTTTACGATGATATTTTTAACACAGCATGATTAACTAAGGAATGATATCTTCCAACTAAACCTTTAAAAACTGCAAAGCAAAACACCTCACACTCACAGGGTACTTATATAAAAGCCTGCATAACATTTTAAACATGTTCCATGACTATGAAGCATTTGCCAATTTTTGTTTGCTTTTGCAATTGCAAAGCCCACCCGATGCACACAGACATATTAAAAAGATTATACCACTGATGCACTCTGAGGTGAATTAGCTAGCTGGTTTTGTTATTAATAACGCCACTTTATGGTAAAAATTGAATTCATTAGAGCCCTTTCCCAACTCTTTTATAGGAACTTTTTTATCTTAACTGTTCCATTAACTTATTAACCATTTATAAAGATCAATAGTTATCCAAATGTCATACTGTACATAATAATGTAGTGATGCCTTTATTTCACCATCATAACACTGATTTGACATTGAAAAAAAAATTACTTGATTAGAAAACTATTGATTTAAGATTAAATACAAAATTGACATAATTGTAATATTGCAAGAAAGTCTAATGTAGTGATGAAGTCTACTGAGTTTTTGAACGAATCGTTTTTATGAGCCGGTTGAACCTGGTTCATAGTAAGTAACCAGTAGAGTCGATTCATTAATCAAACTTAATTGCATGATTAATGAATCCGATCAATTCAGCTTGATTAATGAATCCGCTCGATTAATGAATCTGATCAATTCAGGTCGGATGACGCAACTGATGTCATGAGGACAATAAATACACACAAGACTAATGACCAAACAAGAAACACCTAAACACAATGAACCAATCAAAATGGGACACATAACATAAGAAACCAATAAGAACATAGGACACTGAGCAAAACCACCAATAAGATCATGACAAGAAAAAACAAAAACAACCGTGACAAATATAAATATATATCCCTATATGTCTGTGTACATTTACTACTATTTTCACAACTTTGCTCTTTGAATTGCACTGTGTAAATGAATTCATCATAATTTGAGCATGTTTGCACCATTAGCTTATCTGCATAATTCCTTTAGGGAATTGGGTGCTTAAACAATCTATATTTATTTTCAGATAATAATCATTTTCTCAATAGCTCAATAAA
>JAOTRC010000007.1:8411689-8423876 GCA_027497675.1 Cyprinella lutrensis | reverse complement strand
CGTGCACTGAACCCTCGCATCTCAGTACTCAGCATGCAGATCTACACTGAATCACTGCCTTTACGATGATATTTTTACCACAGCATGATTAACTAAGGAATGATATCTTCCAACTAAACATTTAAAAACTGCAAAGCAAAACACCTCACACTCACAGGGTACTTATATAAAAGACTGCATAACATTTTAATCATGTTCCATGACTATGAAGCATCTGCCAATTTTTGTTTGCTACTGCAATTGCAAAGCCCACCCGATGCACACAGAAATATTAAAAAGACTAAACCACTGATGCACTCTGAGGTGAATTAGATAAACGGGTTTGTTATTAATAACGCTACTTTACGGCAACAATTGAATTCATTAAGAGCACTATTTGCTGAAGAGCCCTTTCCCGTCTCTTTTATAGGAACTTTTTCAACTTAACTGTTCTATTAACTCATTAACCATTTATGAAGATCAATAGTTATCCAAATGTCATACTGTACATAATTATGTGGTGATGCCTTAATTTCACCATAATAATATTGATTTGACATTGAAATAAATTACTTGATTAGAACTTATTTGCTCGATTAATGAATCTGATCAATTCAGGTCGAATGACGCAACTGATGTCATGAGGACAATATATACACACAAGACTAATGACCAAACAAGAAACACCTGAACATAATGAAACAATCAAAACAGGACACAAAAGGAATCAATAAGAACATAGGAAACATGACTAAAACCACCAATCAGATCATGACAAGAAAAACCAAAAACAACCGTGACAAATATCAATGCATCCCTATGTATGTGTACATTTACTACTATTTTCAAAACTTAGCTCTTTGAATTGCACTGTGAAAATGAATTCATCATATTTTGAGCATGTTTGCACCATTAGCTTATCTGCATACTTCCTTTAGGGAATTGGGTGCTTAAACAATCTATATTTATTTTCAGATAATAATCATTTTCTCAATAGCTCAATAAATTAAAAAAAAACATGTTTGACAGATATGAGGCTTTGGATGATATCAATATAACTAAGTAATTAAGGTAACACATGGTGTCATAAATATTGTAACCTTGCAGGACTGAAGATTCATCCATAATACATTCATCTCTACGGTGGGGTCTAAAAATAAGGCTCTTTCCTGGCAGCAATAATTCATTGTGGATTCTGTCTCTTTATGTTAACAGACAGCTCCTTTCCAGAGTGACGGCCCCTTGGTTGAAAGGACAATACTATTGGGGCACTATTCAAATCAGTGACATTTCCAGGAAGAAACAAATGCTGGATGCACCAAAAAAAGTCTGGTGAGATCTCTTTCCACCTCTTTTCATCACAGTAGTTCCGGCACTTTTCATGCAACAGCTGTGAGGACAGCTTTGTGCTATCAAACTGGGAAGATGGCATGGGGTATCTTCACGCGGCCGACTGTTGAGAATGCCATAAGACTGCTCAATTATTTGTTCACTCCTCAGTGGCTTACATTGCTGGCTAAGCTACAGTTTTTCATTTTCCTGTTTGGATTTTGGGGCCCCGAATTTTCTTATGGTTTTCTGCCTCCTAAAGTGCAAGAAAGACCATAAAAATCATCCATATAAAATTCAGGAAAATATAAAAATCACAAACTGGAAAACTGCTGTGGCTTTTTTGAGGATGAATTAAACTATATGATTGGTTTTACATGTTTAGTGTGGTTTTCCCCACAACTGATGTGTTTCTGACACCAGACCGACTTAACCACCGAAGGGATGCCTAGCCATTACCAACCGAAGGGAGGCCTTACCATTTAAAAGTTTAGAAACTTCTGTATAAGAAACTTTATATACGTATAGTATATATAAGGGGTGTAACAATACACATATTCATTTCAAACTGTTCGCTTTCAGTTCGGTTTTCGGTAAGCATTTTCAAATTAAACGGTTCGTTGAATCATTTTTCCTGCCGACCAAAATTTCGTTATCTCAAATGTAGGCACGTTGCGCTTGGCAAGCGCACTCGAGATGCTGACGCAAACACAACATTGCCCAACATCAAAAGGCAAATGAACGAAGCTGAGCTACTCAGTATTATTTACATTTAAGTTTTATTCATTTAGCTGACGCTTTTATCTAAAGCAAAGTACAATTGCTATATATGTCAGAGGTCGCACGCCTCCGGAGCAACTAGGGGTTAAGTGTCTTGCTCAGGGACACTTGGTGTCTCACAATGAATTCGAACCCCGGGTCTCTCACACCAAAGGCATGTGTCTTATTCACTGCGCCATCACCACCCCTGGTTATAATGTAGTTGACGGACCGATGAAGCGTGAGGCAATCTTAATCAAGCAGCACTGTTACATCCAGTAAAGAAAGCATTTGAATTCGCTATTGATCAGCAACATTCACCACGGATTTACTGTATTAACACTAACTGTAACCATGGAAGTTTGGCAGGAATAGTGGGCTATAATGCTTTCAAGTAAGTAAGATTTATAATATATATACATATTATAGGGTCACCAATTATTATGGTCATTACTTCGGAATTCCGCTTGATTTTCATCCACATGCCATTGAGACGCCGAACTGGAGAATCCTCTGACACGAACATTGAACGGACGTTGTGAATGAACTAAATGCTGTAATGGCTTGTGAACAGGCATCCTCGGAGCCTGCAGATACGGCCGAGGTGATGTGTTGCAGGTTTTCCCGTGTGTCTCTTCCCCTTTCTTCATATCTGTACCGTGATACTGAGTTTTAGCTTGTGTTTTCAAAATAAAGTGTAAACCCCTTTAAATTAAACCGGCTGGCTGTTGCGTGTTTTGACCACCATAGGACTGTTTATGAGATTTATTACAATATCTGTGCATCCGAGTAAAATAGCTGCCCAACATACATGTAGGCTCAGGCTGACTTAAGTTGTTTTTTCTCCCAGCAACGTCAAGGAAAAATCTGAATCTATATTGTATTAATCTTTCGTCAGAAAAGCAATCAGTCAATGTAGTCAATCGCTCAATCGGTAGATTTTCAACCATATGAAAAACATTCATTTTTCCTCTCTCTGTCTTCCTCTCTATATATCTGACTCCCTCTCTTCACAGACCTTCTTACGACTGATAAATACCACCCATAAGCACTAACAGCACTCTTGGGGCTGCAGTCTGGCCCTCTGATACACTAAACACAGTAATTCAATGTCTTCTAAATGTCTGACAAGGCCAATTACAAATCTCAGGAATCCAAACCATGTCTGCAACCAACAGCACACAAACAAACAAATTCACCTCTAATCGGCTTTGTCTCCAACTGTCAACTAGCACAACTGCGTGTAAGTAAATTTCTGTCTTTATCAGCAGGTATTTTGAGTCTATATTAGTCATTCAAAAAGGGAAACCGAAACTAGGACTGCAGATATACAGTACGTGTAGTCTAGTATGCAGTAACTCAGACAGACCACTAGGCTTCCAAGTAAACTCACAATACATGGCGGTTTGGAATAGGCTGAAAATATATTTTATGTTATACATTAAACATTTTTCCATGAATTGTATTAAGCAATATGTCAGACAGCACTTATAATACTGGATTACATCAACTTCTGATGGCAAACAGAAAAAAAATACTATTTATTATGACAATGTAATTAATATTAAATTTAAAAGCAATTATGTCAAGTAAATCTCTTTAATACATGGCTCTAGCCCACTAACAAAAATTAAGTAGGAAAAGGAAATTATTTTTCTTTCCTCTCTCACTTCCATCTGGTCTTTCTGTTTTGTGTCTTCTGTTAATTCCTGGGCTCATCAAGATCAGTTTAGAGTTCAAAGCAAACGAAGACATAATTTAAACCATCCCTTACTCAATAAAGACTCATTTTCCTCTAAAAAACTTAGAGGAAAAGCTAATTTGCTGTACTGAACACAACCACAGTGCACACAGGCAAAGATATTAATACTAATCCAGCATGCTTAAATGAGATCTTGCCGTTTCTGCGGGTGGCCACGAAAGATACTTCACAGCAGCTAAAAATAGCCAGACGGCGCATTTTGTTCGTTATTTCTGCGCATCATTACTTTGTTTTGATTCGATCTACAATTAAATCAAGCACTCTGGGATTATGAGCACTGTTGCTGCTCACCATGGAAACCGGTTAATTCAATATGTGAAGGTTGCTTAAGTCAGTGCAACACTTCTGCAAAGCACATAGCAACACCAGACTGATGGCGGGGTGATGCGGGCCTGTTATCTGTAACCACTAACCAGTAATCTGTGGAGAGGGGAAAAAGGAAAACGAATCAAGGTGATATCCATTCTCCAATGTGATGGCAGGCCAACTGCAAACAGATCCAAATGAATTTCTATAAATAGACTTCCTGACAAAAGAGGGGCCTTGGACCTCTCCTATAATGATATGCTGGTGCTAGGAGAGGGGCAACGATAATTTCTGAGCAAATGTTGACGCTGCCACGCTCTGGTGCATAATATATTTATATTTTTCAAAATGCCTGGCATAGTTTTGGAATGTAATATAAAAGGCAGTTTGAGACTAGACTATTAAATTAGGGTTTACATTACAAACCCTAATTACATTATACATTACAATTCTATTTTTCAAGTTAGCATTTCATTAAATGTCAAACAACTCAGGTCCAAAACAAACTCAACGCAAGTACTGGAATGCAAACAACTCTAGCCAGTAAGCACTGAATTCTCAACACTGCCACAAGGGGCGCCAGACCTTCTGCTGTAACAGGATTTTGCACATTTTTTAAGTCACTTTGAAATCAAAATGAGCAATTCTTTATGGAATATTTCAAGTTTTTTAAATAAATGATTTATCTGTGCACATCATTTTTTCAATTCAAAATTATCAAAATAACTTCCTCTTTCTCTTGCAGCAACATCTCTTCTCTGATGAGGTGTTTACTGGCGCGACAACCTGTCACTCACATGACATCACACTAATTGCAAACCACAACCATCTAATAAATTCCCAATGGAAAAAATCAATTCCTGCCCTACATTTCTTTCTGGTTCAAAAAGCCATTTTACAAGGGAAATAGCCCTCGCAACTTCTGTTTCATACCAACTTTAGCGCGAAGAACACTCAATATGAGAAGATATATTCAAATATAAAGACAAATATAAAATATTATCTGGAAAATACTTAATCAAAATGATTTTGTACACTTTTTTTCCCCAGAAAATTTCCTTGTACCACACTTTTAAAAACCCTGGTCTAGACAAAGTTCTTGACTTTGTCGTTACAATGCGTCACGTTATGTTAACAAGAAAAATCTATTTTTCTTTATATTTCTAAAATTCTACAATGTTAAAGATATCAACATTCTTAGCAGTTAGTCTTTTTTTCTTGGTGCCTTTCACCAAAGCATCCTGAACTAAACTACAGCAAATATAGTTCTAATAATATAGATCTGGATCCCATTTACTACAGTAGTGCTGCAACGGATCATCATTGATCCGTAATATCTTCGGTTTGGCACACACGGTATCCACGGATCGATTTATAAAAAATCAATTCTTGATAAAGAGGTTAGTGGATAAAACCGTGACGTGTGTGTAGTAGGGTGACCGTACGTACGGATGTTGGCCAGACAGTCCAGAGTAGGGCTGAATTAGCCTAACAAAATTAACTGAAAAATCCTGCATTTTGATAGCGGCTCCCTGATGCCCACAAATTAGTTCAAATATCCCGGAATCTAGACCGAACATAATGTGCTCCAAACCGTGTAGCGCACGCACAGCAGAGAGGGACAGAGCGAGAGACCTTGCATGTAAGACAGAGAGCATCCTGATTGGCCTGTTTCATAATTTAAAAGTGTTAAACAAAAAGACAAAAAATGTTTATTTGTCTTGTCTTTTTTGCTGATTTGAAAAATGATTCGATCTGTGACTCAGATCTGAGAAACAATCCGAACCGTGAGTTTTTTGATCCGCTGCATCCCTAATTTACAGCATTAATCTTTATTTATTTCCAAACTAATCACTGAATAAGAAAACCACAAGTGTAGAGCATGTACCTCAGGGCAATGGGGCCATTGCTCAGTTCTGACATAAATCTAATGTGGCGAACAGGCAGGCAGTCGTAAAGAAGCTGTGATTTGTCAGCGCAAAGGTTATTCTGTCACCCCTCCCTCCCCAAAAAACACGCAAGGGGACAGACAGGTTGACGTTAATGTTGTCTCTATTCTTCCTGGATGAGAGTGTCAGTCCGGCAAGAGCAGAAATAAATAACCCACAGCACTAATGCAGGGGGCTAATTCTGTTTGTGCAGAGGAGTAATGCAGCACCACACATTTATCAGCTATTCTGAGACAAAACCCTGAAAAAGACTGAGTTTGGCAGAGGCCATGAGCTCTATACGGACAATATCAGGTGAATTTCAGCCTTCCACTATTGGTTAAGTGGGAGCACAAAAGGGCACTGGGAATAGAAATTACATTACATTGCATCTGACAACCTGCTGGGGTTCACTGAAAACGTGAAAACACAGCTGTCAATTCGATTCTGATCCTGATTTACAAGCTTGTGATTCAATTACTATTTTGATTTGATTTCAACCAATTACAATTCGTTTGGCAAATGAGTCGTTCTTGAGTCAGACTGCACTGGTCACGCTTTGTTACTGATTCACTAAAAAAATCTGTTCATAAGAGTCATTTGATCGGGTAATCTGAAAGCCTTTTTGGTCAACTTGTTTCTTATAACATGCAATTCGGACTGTAAACACTAAAAAATGTATACTATATATTACTAAATGGCTGAGCGTAACCTGGTAGGGATAACACAACCTTCCTTCTGGATAAGTGACCATTTTAAAATGCTATATAAAAATATATCTGGGGAATTTTGAGCTAAAACTTCACGTACACACTCTGGGGGCGTCAGAGACTTATTTTACAACTTGTGAAAAGGGCATTATACCACCCCTTTAAAGATGTGCATAATACGTATAATAGCCTGTATTTACTACATACACAGATTTTTACAATATAGACTAGTTTCTTTCAACTGATAGAACATACAGACAAGTATCATTTGTAATGTTGTAAATTCTCTATGGTTGTAAATAAAGGGATAAAAGGATCAATCTCTAAACATTTCCAGGAATGAGCCTTTGAGTGTTTTCAGAAGAAATCGAACGGTTGAAGTGGAAGGTATATTGCATTCAAAATGTCATCCACCACATAGCGAGCACTCAGAGAGCGGAGAGGGTGCCGTCTAATATATGACACAGCACGTACTGAGGCGGCGGGCACAGGTCTCATCTGCAGCCCTGCTAGAGGATTTTTCCCCTTCAATCGTTACCTGGTGCTCCTCACAATAAACTTCATTGAGCCTTGACTTTAATTTTATGGGATTCTCAAAGCACAGCTGCTCCCATCACTGGAGGCAGTGATTTTATTTATAAAATACAGATATTTATTTGTTTTAGTCATGCAATATAGTCATTAATTAAACATTTCAAAATGGGTTAATGGCATAGTCTAATCAACAACAAAAAAAAAAATTTAGTTTAGAATATTGTGAACAAAAAATAATAAAAACACGCTTCAGGCTTCGGAGTATTTTTTTAACATTTTTCATAAATATTTTATTTAAACATGTTTTAAAGATTAAAATGCATTAATTAAATAACACTGTCCTTGGTTTGAAACCCTGTTGATTGATATACAGGCTAATATTTTCTCAAAATATTTTCAACAACAGTTTGTTTTAATTTTAAAACATAATCATTAAAGGTTATATTACGATCACAATTTAATTGACCTTTTTATCCGTATTTTCAATCGATTAACATGAATAGACCATGATTAAAAAAAATTGCACTTAAAGATGAATATAGTATTATTGGGCTAAAAATTAAGACGTCTCTGTTCTGTATTCAACACATGTCCAACGCAACCATATTCCAAAGGTCACGAAATTAATAACTACAATCAAAGACTTCAAGTCCTCTCAAGAATGTGTCTGAGTATGTTCTTCTAAGTACTTCTAAGTATTACATCTGAAATGAGTGGAAAGAGGTCAGTAATGAGATGTAGAAAGCGATCTGAGAGCAAAGATGAATGTATATTTGTATATTTATACAGTGCAGGGAAAGACTAAAATGTAATGTCTCTGCAAAAGATGACTAACAGAGGTTTCAAGTGCAGCGAGAAGCTTGAAGATTGGGCGATTAATCAATACCACAGGCAAAGGATTTCTCAGAGATTATACATCCCACATGCTCAGGGATGTCAGCATGGAGCACCAAAGAGCCACTGAGAAAATGAAAGTGGATGAAAAGGAAAACCTTCTCAATCTGTGGGTTTGACATGTGATAGAATCCACATGCTTCATACACTGAAGCATTTAAACATTGAATCTGACAAATAACACATTGGTGATGTTAGTTTAAAAAGCTTTGTTTATATGTTTGTTGCTTAGGCTTAAATCTACAGTTGTACGGTTTGTACTACAAAAACCTGGAAGAGACTTAGCATTTTCAAAGCATAAGCTCCATACAATCGTTTTTACAATAGTGGTAATTTGATATATGAGTAAAATAGAATCTGTAAAGTAAATTTCAAATATAAATACATTTTTTATAAAAAATACACAAAAGGCCTAATGGGTCCCTGTTCCCTTTAGTACTGTTTACTGAGCCTGTGATACTTTTCTTTCTTTTTTATGTGGGTTATTAATGTACATTTGCAGGTGGCTTATTGAGAAGTATGACAGGTAGTATCTTTGACTAATGTATGGACCTGTAAAATAAAAAAAATTAAAAAAAATCTCCAAAAAGCAAATCTCTGTTATTTATTTGAAGACATTGGCTTTCACCTTTCACAGAACTCTTAAAGTCATATTTGAAGGACATGGCCGTGACTCCCAGAGATATACTTTTTAGGATTGCAAGCTGGATATGAGAGGACTGTGTGGGCAAGTGTGTGTTTTATTTATTTATTTATTTATTTATTTTTATTCGTTGCGAATCTTGAATACATGGACTAGTATGAAAATAGCACCAACACTCCTGCCCACTTTCAGCTAAGAGAACAAGGAAGATTACATGTTCTTGACTAGGATTGTCACTAAAGATGCACCAATACTACATTTCTCCACTGATACGATAGCTGATTATTCCGAATTTCATCTACCGATAGTTATATTTTCATAAGGAACCTTAAACCATTGCCGTAAACTATACCGGGAAGACATTATCATGACTGAAGTGCTCTATAACAAAGTCTGCTTAACAAGCAAATACTGCAACAACTCTCAGGCCCAGGATACCATGACACGACTCTGGAATGATGACCAGAATGTTCAGAATCACTTATGCATCATTTCCATTTCAAACAAAATTTTACCTTCATTTCAGCAGCCCTGGTCAGGTTACTGGGATAAATAGGGAGAATCTCTAGCAGTGAGAGGAACAAAGGTTAGGTTGGTTTCAATCAAAGCCTTGCTTTTCATTTCTGAAATGAAAAGAACAAAGGACCGAAACAGTGGAGGGACACTGCAGCTCATTAGACCACGGCTTAATCAGTTCTCTAAAAAGCTTTGAAAGCGCAGCGGAGCATCTGGGTTGCCAATGCCTTTCCTTTTTCCTGCCCACATTGATTCATTATTTTCTCTTTTCAGGCAGATCTCAGAACCCCAATCTTGCGCCAAGCCCAAACGCTTGGGCTTGATAACCACACAGAAAATCGAAATACAGTCTAAGGATCCTTAAAGAAAGATCCACAGAGAAGTGGATGGTGACCTCAAAGAATTAATAGCGCAATAGCGTTGTTATGGTGTGGCCATGGAAACAGATTCGCTCTCAGACTGTAGTTCATCCGCCACTGTTTGTTTCAGAATGGCTTTAATTCTATTTGGGATTACATGATTGTTCTGTGATTTAATTCAATTGATTAATAATTTAAAAGGAGATGTAATTTAGTGTTTCCCCAGCTCAAATTTCTAACTTGCCACTCATTATTGAGCAAATTACACATGCAAGAGATAGGGAAAATTAAGGAAAAGCAATTTGCATAATTACAGCTAATAAACATGTCGCACACTGCAGATGTGTGAGATGATCAGCACATACTATCTTGTCTGCAAATCAAATAAACACGTCAAAAGCAATTTCCATCAGATGTGCATTAATCAATACAAGTCCCTTCTTTCCATCCTTTGGAAATTTTATCTATATCTACACTATATATATAAACGTTTTTTTTTTCCTCAGCTTATTTACCTTAAAATTTAAATTGCAGGACGGTAATTTAAATATAAAAGGCATTCTCAATCAAGTCTGAAAAACAGACAACCCTGCTCAAGACGCATATCTAATAGTACAACTACACTCAAACAAATCTGGTGTAGAAAAACTCAGAAATTGTTAATAACAATTTGAACATCAAGCAAATGCATTGAATTAAACATGGCATTTTGAAGTAGAAAAAGCAAAATTGTAGTTTCTTGTAAAACATACTCTCAATAATCTTAGAGTAGTTTTATTTGCAACTTTAAAAAAATCATTATTTACAGTGTATTTAACAGCATGTTGTTGAAAAACAGAGCGAAACACTTTGTACGAAACAGAATTGCTGCAGTTGTGGGAAAGATATTCAACAAATAGCAAAAAATCATATATTATTAGCTAAAAGTATGTTATTGGACATAATCTATTCTTGCAGTATATATTCATATTACTCATTTAAAAAAATAAGTCATATGGATTATTCATAAAGCCAGATTCATCACTCACAGCAGGCAATTTGAAATCCGTCACTAATTGTTCAGAAATTTTTTTCTGAAGCCTGTGGATTTGTTGCACAGCTGGTGCTTTGCATCTGTGCTTTACAAGATGCTTCTTTTCATGTACAAATATCCATTTAAACTGTTTATAGCATGTGTGTGTGTGCATGCGTGTGTGCGTGTAATATCATCTGGAAAAAATACTATAAGTTGTATTTTGAAGTCAAAGAAATTACATTTGAGAGAATAAAAATCTAAATTATTATTAATATTTAATTTTATTACTTTTTAAAATGTTTACTTATATATATTTTTCTTGTAATTTCTCCAGACTCATCAGCACCCCCCTGCATTCCAGTGCAAATTTCACTAAAGCGCAGAAATTCTTGAAAAGTTACGCCTCTAAATTCCTTGCGCCTAAAAAAATATTAAAGCTAGTTTACCTCACTAATCAACTAGGAAGCTAATGAACGACTATTCAACCCTCTTTCCTGACCCATAGCTAACATGCACATAAGTGTGTGTGCATATAGAACAAAAAAGCAGCTGTGTGCACCGACTTGTACTTGCCAGGCCTGCTAGACCGAATCTGAAGTGCCTGTCTATAGCAATGCATCAGTTCACATCCTCTCTCATCTGTACAAAAGTATTCGGCTTGTCGTTAACATGACCTTCTGTTGTCTCTGGCTGGTAGTCACCTCATTCCCTCTCCAGAGAAAACAAACGCTTTGATCAAGTTATTGCCTTCTGAGAGTAGAAGCTCAAGCCTCCCACGCATCACAGTACTGCAGGGTGACTGGCAGAGAGCACTGCAACAATGTTGTGAGCTTGCCTCTTTTTTTTTGTAATACCTGTGTTGCATGTACGCCTGCTATCTTCTCGCTGCTGGTTGACTTGGGCACCTCGGCTGAAGTCCATCTCTTTCCACCCACACCTTTTTTCCAGCCTCTCCAGCACTTTTCAGACTTTTCCTCAAGCACGATGCACGCTCAACCCCTCATACATATGGAATCAACGTTCTGGGCGCTGCAGCTGTGAAAACTAACAGGGATTTCAGCAAAGCTTCCTCCGAAATGAGATGCAGGATGAGAAATGAAACATACGGCAGGATAGAAAAATCTGCGTGCGAGGCACTGCAGTGGTCTGAAGCTTTAGGAGGGTATTATGGGTTGATTGTGGATCTGTTATGGGAAAAGTAGAAGTTATAGGACGGGGAGAAGGTCACCTCCCCCTCTCAACCATGCTGGGAGTGGAGGAAAGACGGCATAGAGTCTGATTTGGGTTCTTTCAAAGTACATTAAAGGGACACTCCACTTTTTTGGAAATAGGCTCATTTTACAACTCCCCCAGAGTTAAACAGTTGAGTTTTACCATTTTCGAATGCATTCAGACGATTTTCTGATATTTAGAAGAATATCAGTAACCAGACAGTTTCTGGTCTCATTGACTT
>JAOTRC010000007.1:8401158-8411589 GCA_027497675.1 Cyprinella lutrensis | reverse complement strand
AACTCCTCATTGATGGGACCAAAAACTGTCTGGTTACTGATATTCTTCTAAATATCAGAAAATTGCCTGAATGGATTAAAAAACAGTAAAACTCAACTTTTTAACTCTGGGGGAGTTGTAAAATCTATTTCCCCAAAAAAGTGGAGTATCCCTTTAAAAGCAAGACAGTTGACACAGTCATCTTGACAATGGCAAGATCTCTCAGTATTTTCTCTATAGTGGTCCTTGTTTCCGGTTCTATCAGTTCTGCACGCACTCTTTCTATCTTATCCGCTCAACTTGCTTACATCCCTCCTCGCATTCTTCAGTTCAAGGCCACTGGAATTCTCTCAAACCTTTTTTTTCTAACTTATTACTAAGGTAACTCACAGCGCTGGAGAGCAGGAATGAAAGGGAGGTGATGGAATCGTGACTGTGTGTACTTCTGTGTGTTTGTTTTTTTTGTGCGTTTCTGTTTGAGCGAGAGCATGACTATGCCGGAGTGTGAGGGGGAGAGGGAGCGAGAAAACGAGTGCACAGCGTGCATGCAGTGGTGCTGATGATCTGTATCGTACAGTATCTCTAGTTAGTTTCAGTGTTAGTGAGAGGAAATATAACAAGAAAATTTGATTTGAGGACTGTTGTAAACGTTTCATGATCGCTCATCTTTTCAAACACGTACCATGGCTGTGCGAAGTGCTTCTTTTTATCACAGTGGGCATCCAGGCATATGCAATGTAAACCATCTCCAGTCTAAATTACTTCCAATGAAAGATTCAAAAGCCCACTGCGAGTATATTAGCTCTGACCATATCTGCCTGCCCTAACAAAATGTAGAAAAAGAGCAACATTCGAGGCGCACAACATTCTCCGCCATGATTCATAAGAGCTAAGCCTATAGGGATTACCAGCATTTCCTAATAAGCAGTAAATTATTACTTCATTCTATCACCTGAACATCCTCTGTTGCAAACAAGTGGGTATATCAGACTTAACAAGTTTACAACATAGCAAAAAAGGACAGAACGAAGATAAAAAGCTTTGCAATTTTCTTTTTGAAGGATTGAATGTTAGCTTACATGGTGTCAACGTTTTGCTGGAAAGCAAAGTTGTGTGCCAAATGAGGTAGCAAAGAGAAAACAGAATTTCAAATGGAATTTGAATACATGCAAGTAGATGCCCAACCATATTAAAAATATTTTGATTGAAGTGAGGGAATACTATACCTTATGACCACGTAATTGGAATACTGTGATAAAAGTAACTTCAATCATTAAAAATTGTGTTTAATATCCAATAATGTGGACATGAAAATGTACTAAAAGAAATGACCCAAGTAAGAGAGATTTCTATCAGAGGCCATCCAAGAGATCACCTATCAAATGGCAAAGCCTCGGGCTCCATTTCACTTGATTGATGGAACCATCTCCCTGTGCAGGGCCGACATAATGGTGTTAAAAAAGGCATCTGAATCCAACAGCTGTTGAGCAAAGTGATCTCGTATTCTACCGTTTACAGAAAACAGCTCCCACACCACTCTAATGTGGGCCAATTAATCGCATCTAAAACACAGCAGGGATTTTTCCTCATGTAGATGGGTAACATTTACAAAGGGATCTCTTGAGAGCAAAAATACAGATACATCAATAATGTCTAGCTGTCTTAGTCAATTGACAAATGAGAAGCACTGTCTGCACAACAAGCAAGCAATGCCTAATAGCACATGACAAGGGCATATTTCTCATTATTGAACACCTTTGACTTTGGATTCTTGTATGCATGCATGTTATCACTACAAACTATGTCTGCAGAAAAATTACATATGCTTGAATTGTGAGGGCAAATGCACAGGGCCATCAACATTAAAACAGCTTTAATGAGCATAGACGCTGACACCTTGATTACACCCCTGTGGTTCTGAATGATGATATTCTCTGGAAAGCCGTCTCTAATCAAAAAAGCTGATAGACTTTGGATGAGCGCACCGAATCAGAGGCTTTCTAGAACGGCCAGACCGTTTCTCTGAAAAGAATTTCTCGAGGTTAGGGATCAATAGAAATGAGAATGCGCGCTATGTGTGATTTCCTTTTAATTAAAGTCACCTTGACCTCAAAACAAATCTTTTTTGAATACTGTGGTGTTTATTATTAATGATTTATGTGTGCACATAATATTTTTTTTAATTCATGTGCCCTTGTAATCTTTAAAGGGATACTCCACCGTTTTTTCATATTAAGCTATGTTATTCCCTTAACTAAGACGAGTTGATACATCACTCTCTCGTCAATAGCTCTGGCGTGCGAGACACTTTGATAGCACTTAACTAGCCTAGTTCATTCATCATGATCCAAGCAGAGAAGCGACCAAACACCTCCACTTTTTCCCTATTTAAATACAGTTACACGAGTAGTGTCATTCGACCAAGAATAGTGACACAAAATAAAACGTGCTTTTCTAAGCGTGTAAAGTGGATAACTATAACGTATGGCGGAATACCACAGCAAGTGATTGGGAGTACTTCGACTCGGTGCGTATACATCTTTGGACTCGGCGCAGTAATATCATCACTCTGGGGAGCGAAAGGATTTTTCATGAGCACTTGCTGTTTTCCGCCATACATTATAGTTATCCACTTTACATGCTTAGAAAAGCGCAACGTTTTATTCTGCTTGGATCCTAATGAATGAACTGGGCTAAGTTAAGTGCTATCAAAGTGTCTCGCGCGCCAGAGTGATTGAGTGCACCCACTGGAACGAGAGAGGTATGTATCAACTCGTCTTAGTTAAGGGAATAACATAGTTTAATATGAAAAATACAGTGGAGTATCCCTTAAATCAAAATTTCATTGCAAAAAAAAAAAACTGTTCTCTGTTGATTTACTGGGGCAAGGGCGGGACAACCTGTCACTCAACATGACATCACAGCAATAGCAAACCACAACCATCCAATCAATTCCCACTGGACAAAATCAAGTCCCGGCTTATATTTTTTTTCTCATTCGAGAAGCCATTTCACTCAGATATACGTCACAATAGGTAAGAAATGTTGATCACTACTTCCATTTCATGCCGACTTTAAAGTCAGCATGAAATAAATGCATGTTACAGATCTTTCATCTTTACATAACTTTAACTTTTTTAAATGCTTTGCACTTGTAATGTTTAATAAAAATGTGATAACTGGATCTTCCGGTGAAAACGACAAAGTCGGCTTAAACCCCGTTTCTGCAATCAAACGTTCCTCTGCCTCCATTTTTGAGTGCAATGGCCACATTGAAGAAAAAAAAGATAAAACAAATTTCTTTTCCGATAATTCGGTACTACTTCAATACGGTTTTCCACTACTTCGGTTTCATTGCAACTTGAGACAAGGCCCATGATGGCATTCTTTACATATGAAAATGGCACTGATAACTGTTTCCACTTGGCACATCTCTCTGGTGGTGTTGGATCAGAAATGGTTAAAAGGCTAAAGAAAGCTACTGAAACTGATAAATGTATTTCAAAAGTGGCTTGTGACAGTAATCCGGGAAGCGAGGGGGCAGCAGGAAAGGAAGTGTGAAATTAAGATTGAAGAAAGCAATGCAAAAATCCTTCCTGGAGCCCAGTAATCTGACATATTCAACAACAATAACAACAAAAAAGCAATTATTTCCATAATTTCCACTGGCAAGAAATTGGAAGATTAGGATATTGGAGGATGAATTGCAATATGTAATTCTTCTTCCCTCAGTGTTCGCTTTAAGGGGGGGAAAGCCTGAAAGCGCGTTTATGCAGTTATGATTTATTCAATAGTGGCCGAGAGCATCTGCCAGGTGTTATGGAAAGACCAGATATATCAAAAGAGAACATGCACATTCATATTTGTTTGTTTGCGCACCAAAAAAGCGTGCCGGCGGGCTGAAAACGCCAGTCAACAATCAAAGTGACGCAGAAACCAGCAGGTGACAAGTACAAGGCATATGGAAATGATTCCGAAAGACACAACAAACAGAGCAAAACTTCTCACGCATATTAACTGTTTGACAAGAGACTACAACATAGGTACAAGCACACCTTTTGCAGCTCTACCGTCTGACAGCATCCTATAATAAAGCCAAGCCACAAAGAAAAATACAAGGACACCAAAAAAAAAAAAAAAATCCACACTGACAGCAGGCAAGGTCCTACCAAGTGTGTGCCACGGTGAACCGCCTCTGTTTGTGGCTGTTGTTGTTGATAAGCATCCGTCGGAGGAGGCGCGGGGAGTTCCGTGGCGACAGCCGGGGCGAAATGGAGGAGGGTGGGCGGCGGTGCCCCCGGGGTCGCTCCTGCTGCAGGAGGTTCTCCCTCAGGATCTTCACCAGGTCCTCGTTCAGCCCGACGTGCTTGGGCATGGGCGGCACTGCCAGCGTGTCCTGGTGGCCCACGGCCGCTTGCTGGGCCATCCTCACGCTTCGCCCTTCCTTCTCCCGCTGCTGGGGGCAAAAACAAAAAAATGTCCACTAATCCGGCGGAAAACTCCCCAGGGCAGGGGAGAGCAAGGGTGAGCGAACGAACTCTGGGCGTCTCTGCGGACCCCGCACGGGCTGCTTGCCGTACAAACGAGTGACTGGAATTAATCTGCCAAAAAGCGGGAGAGCGGAAGATTGCGTGCTCCTGTCAGGACAACTGCCGAGCTGTGATGGTGTGCTTGTGAGAGAGAAGAGGAACGAGAGAGAGAGAGAGAGAGAGAGAGGGGGGATTGGGAGGGAGGGAGGAGAGACGGAGCGAGCTGTCGATCTGCAGCGCTTCACTAACTGCTGACTGCAAGCCACCACTTCGCTAAAGAGCCATTCAAATTATGTGCGTGCGTGCATTTGTGTGTGTGTGGGGCATGGAGCAAGTGGCCACTGCTGCCAAGAAGCAACTTTTCTCTTTTTTCCTCTCTCCCTATTTGTCTGTGTAATTCCCACAAATTTATGACAAGGATGTGTGCATTAATGCGTGTGCGTGTCCAAAGGAAATAGCGTGTGTGTGTTTGCTCATCCTTTGATCACTGAGCAGCTGTTCTAAATATGATTTTATTATGTAGACTTCGTGCTGCCAAACAGTTCACAAGAAGAGAAGCCTCATGAGGTAAGGATACACAAAGATTAATGAATCCTGACAGGAGCCGGCTATAAATATTGCTTATGATCATCACAGCAGGATTATTTTAATAACACTTAGCTGTAGGGAAGAAAAAAAAATCTCTTTAATCTTTCAATCATTTCTCCTAGAAAACAATGAAATGGAACTGAGAGACTAGCTGAAAGTGACAGTTAACCCACCCAAATTGGTTTTCTTTTTTAAAACAGTCTTTACTTTGTTCCAAAACTGTATTACTTTCACTTCTGCAGAAACATAAAAGAAGATATTCTGGGCAATGTTTCAGTTGTCCTTTTCTCCATAGAAACAGAAGTCAAAGGCCTCCAATGTGTATTGTTTCCCAAGGTTCTTCAAATATGATTTTGTTTTCTGCAGAAGTCATACATGTTTGGCTGAATGAAAGATGTTTAATGAAAGAATACATGCTAAGCATACAATAGCAAAAGGCTTTTTAATGTTTCAACAAATGTACACAAAACTTAATGAAATATGTTTGGTGAAAATGGAAAATATTTTAAGAAGAGCATTCTTTCATATAGTTTCCATATAATTGTTTTTGTAATGTGACATGACATTTTTTTTTGTAATGTAACGTTTTGTAATAATCTCAGAGTTTACTGGGTTTTACTTGATTATTTTTGTATTGGTGGTGGTATACTAAAAAATAAACATTGTCACGTGTTAATCTTTCTTCTCGCTGATTCCTGATGATTAGAGGACAGTTACTTGAGTAGTCGCCTGTCATTTCAAAGAATAGTACAACGGCGAGCGCATCAAGTATAAACGCCTCGCACGCAAACCTTATTGCGCGCACGTAAGAGAGGGAGAGAGCGAGAGACATTGCGTGTGTCCCTCATGAAGTGCATGTAAGACTGAGAGCATCCTGATTGGCCTATTGATAAAAATCGAGAATCGAATGGAACCGTGACCTTAAAATCGAAAATGTAATCGAATCGAGGATTTGGAGAATCGTGACACCCCAAGTTGGGAGTGAGAATATGTTGGTTCAATGAATGAACCAATACAATTTATTGTAACTTCCAATACAAATTAAAGTGTCTGCTAAAAAAAATAATATAAAATAAAATTTAAAAAGTGTCTGCAAAATTCATAAATGAAATGAAAATCTCTCCCTAGGAGAGATCCCAACAACTGAGACAAAAATTAATTTTCAATCATAACTAGGATCCCCATGTCTCCTGAGCGAGAAAATAGCAAGGATTAGTATCTCTATAAGATCTCTTACCGTCCGTTGCTTTGTGTTAGTGTGCAAATGCTAGTAATATCCAAAAATCACAATTATATACAAATCTCCTTTTTGTATACCTACTTGCATTTTTCCCCAAACACAGAAACTAATTCTCAATAATCCCAAAACATAATCATCATCATAATAAATAGACATCAAATGCAACACTGTTTCCAGATACAGATACTGTTTCCCAAAGCACTTCTAATGGGGAGAATCCTCACTGTAGAAGCATCAGGTTACAGTAAGTGTTTTGCTTAAGGGCACAATGGTAATTCAATGGGTGATTCAAAGGCTTTCAGTTTGCAGCCTATAGATCTTTAATCACTTCAGGACATCACCCCCTGCCGAGTGCAACAGACTGTCATTGGTTTAAAAAAAACAAGCACCACATCACTAATAACTGATAACAAGTCTGTGGGGGACATAAAAAGAACCCTCGGGCTTTTTGAGAAGAGAAGCGTTCAACATGGTTTCATTAGTTCACATCTGTCTCTGTGCACACTATGAGCTTGCCAGCTGTTATCAGAGAAAGATGTATTCACCTTTACTCAGTTTACAGGGATAGTTGACTTTGAAATAAATTTTTGATATGTTTTAGCTTACTTTAAGGGCATCCAAGATATAGATGTCTTTGTATTTTCAAAGTATTTTCCACAGTATTTTCAATTTTGATATTTTTCAGTCAAACCGTTGTGTATCAGTCATATAATGGAGGTCTATGGAGCCCACCTCAAATAGCATGCACAGAGAAGTCCAAATTAAGAGAAGTACTTGTACTAAATGTTACGCTCTTAGATGTAAGAAATCCCTATTATCTCTAGCCTTGGAGATATAGACCTCCAGAGCCCTATGCTGATTTCCGAAAAGAGTTTGCAGATTTCTGTCCGGTCTATTGGTCAATATTGAAGAAGCAATAATTGTTGGAGATTTGAATATACATGTAGATAACACAAATGATGCGTTAGGGGCTGCGTTTACAGATTTATTAAACTCCTTTGGGGTCAAGCAAAACGTCAGTGGTCCCACTCATCGTCTAAATCATACACTACATTAAATTATATCATATGGAACCAATCCAACCGATATAGATATTATACCACAAAGTGATGAAGTCACTGATCATTACATGGTAATTTGCATACTACATACGGCTAATGTACTGTTAACTTCTTGATAATTGTGGCAAAATTTTACTTTCACAAGCAAAGATTTCTTATGAAAAGTTCTATTTTTTAATGTGAAGTAAATTATGTAATCAAATCTCTTAGGAAAATTGATAATAGAAAATGTTTTCCTTTTCTGATGAAATATGATCTTTAATGTACCATGATGATTAGTATCTGTTTGGTATTTATTTTCTTTTTCTCTCTCTCTCCTCTTTCCATCTTTATTCTGTTTATGCAAGAATGAATCTAATTGTTCAAAATATATATTGTTGGAAATGATCCAGATGTTTACGAGGTGCCTGTTTGCACTATTGCAAAATAATTACTGAATAAAAAATAAATAAATAATACTACATACTGCTGAAATTTATCCTGTTGCGTCACATTATCAACCAGGCAGAACAATCCTTCCAAACACTATAGATAGATTCTCAAATAGCTTACCTGATCTATCTCAGCTGCTCAGTGAACCCAAACAAACAGACATGACCTAGAGGAAATGACTAGCAGTTTGAGCACCATTTTCTCTAGTGCATTAGAAATTGTTGCACCAGCTAGATTAAAAAAGGACAGAGAGAAAACTACAGCACCATGGTACTACAGTGTTACACAGTGCTACACATGCTATCAAGAGAGAAACTCGTAACTTAGAGTGTAAATGAAAATGAACTAATTTAAAGGTCTTTAGAATCGTGATAAAAGACAGTATATCATGTTATAAAAAGGCTCTAAAAGCAGCCAGGGCTGAGCGTCTCCGCAAACTAATAAAAAATATCCAAAATAATCCAAGGTTTTTAACACCGCCGTGGCTAGACTAACAAATAAACAGTCATCACCAGAGCAAAATATTCCATTACAGTATAGTAGTAATGATTTTATGAATTTCTTCACTGAGAAAATAGAAAGCATCAAAACACAATTGTAAATGTACTATCTTTTATGGTATCTTATGATTCGGCCTCAATTATCACCCCTCAAGCCAGTACAACGCTTTACATCTATAGGACAGGAAGAGCTAAATAAACTTATAATTGCATCTAAACCAACAACATGTTTATTAGATCCAATACCCACTAAACAACTGAAAGAAGTGTTAACTGTAGTGGAAGAGCCTCTTCTCAATATTATTAACTTGTCTTTATTTTTAGGTCATGTTCCAAGAATATTAAAGCTGGCGGTTATAAAACCTCTTATTAAGAAACCGCTATTAGATCCAAATAACCTAGCAAATTACAGACCCATTTCAAATCTTCCATTTATGTCCAAAATACTAGAAAAAGTTGTGTCGGAAAAAATGTGCTCTTTCTAGCAAGAAAATGATATTTATGAAAAATTTCAGTGAGGATTCAGAACGCATCATAGCACAGAACCTGCGCTAGTTAAAATGACAAATTTACAAACTTTTAGCTTCTGACCAAGGCTGTATCTCAATACTAGTTCTACTTGATCTTAGCTCTGCGTTTGACACTATAGATCATAAAATACTCTTGGATCGACTACAAAACTCCACTGGTGTTCAGGGACAGGAATTAAGCTGGTTTAGATCGTACTTATCAGACCATTACCATTTTGTCTGTTTAAATGGCGAAGATAACATCAGTAGACTATGAGAGTGAGTGCAGCAAGGTTCGGTGATAGGCCCTCTGCTATTCTCAATATATATGCTGCCACTAGGTAATATTATAAGAAAACATGGAATTAATTTCCACTGTTATGCAGATGATGACACTTTTAGTGTCAGTTAAAGGTACAGGATAGAGGTATTACTTATTGGTCCAAAAAACTACCCACAAAACCTCTTACAATACAACTTTAATTTAAAAGGATGTCCTGTTACTTCATTCACTACAGTAAAAGACCTGGGTGTTATACTAGACCGGAACTTTATTTCATATATCATAATCATATTTCATGTTACAAGAACAGCCTTTTTTCACCTTAAAAACAATGCTAAGCTACGTAACATGCTATCTGTTTCTGATGCAGAAAAGTTAGTTCATGCATTTATGACCTCGAGACTAGATTACTGTATTGCTTCATTAGCTGGTTGTCCTGCATCCTCAATAAACAGTTCTTACTAGGTCAAGAAAATATGATCATATAACACCAATTATATCATCTCTACACTGGTTACCTATTAAGTTCCGTATCAATTACAAAGTATTACTACTGACCTATAAAGCTCTAAATGGTCTAGCACCTGTGTTTTTAATGGACCTTCTATCGCCCTACAATCCAATCCATTCTTGCGTTCTCAGACTCGCTGTCCCAGTTTAAAACTAGATTAAAGACGCATCTCTTTAGCCAAGCATTCACATTTGTTCAATTTATCATCCTGCAAAATTTGTTATAGTGACAGTCCTACAGTATGTACAATACACAGAATTTGGACTGCAAAATTCTCCAAGAAACATTAACAGTGTGAAGGCCCAAATTTTAGTCTTCCCAGATATATCAGCAACTTTAAGGCTTTAATTGGTGGTCTGTGGAAATACCACATTGCATGTAATGTTAATATTTAAACGATTCTTTTTCTTGTTAAGAATTATTAATGTGACTTCAGATCAGTAGATTTAGCAATATTAGTTGCGCTCCAAATGAATCTCTTGACATCATGAAATACTAGAGAGCGCACGTCACATCTCCTCATAAACTTGCACTGGTTGCCAATTGCCCTTCGCATCAAATTCAAGGCACTGATGTTTGCCTACAGAACAACCACTGGCTCTGCACCCCTAAACATACAGTAAAACTCAATACTTCAGACCTATGTGAACTCCAGAAGCTTGCATTCTGCAAGTGAACAGCACCTTGTGTTGCCATCCCAAAGAGGCAAAAAATCACTATGCTATATATATATATATAGAGAGAGAGAGAGAGAGAGAGAGAGAGAGAGAGAGAGAGAGAGAGAGAGAGAGAGAGAGAG
>JAOTRC010000007.1:8365542-8385516 GCA_027497675.1 Cyprinella lutrensis | reverse complement strand
TAACATAAAAGCAGGCAAGGCCATTTAAAATTTGAATGTTCAAGGCTTTTGGTGTCATCCGCTTATTTTAACTGTGCAAAAACAGATTGCAAACTGGTATTTGTGATAATATTATTTTATTTTATTATCATAGTAATAAACTAGGGATGTACCGATATCAAAATTTTGGCCGATAAACGATAATTCTTTGCATTTAAAAGACGATAATTAAATAACAGATATATTGGCTGATAATTCTAAATCCAAATTGCGCACATCTGAAGTGTCTCAGCTGAAGGAGATAAAACATTATTTATCAGCTTTAAGATATATACATATATATATATACATACATACATATATATGTCAGGGTAACCGTCCTATTTTCTAAATAAAACAATATTGTAATTGCCAAAGACATTGTCTACCTTACACCTCTCTGTGACATTCCATTATTCTTTAGGCCAAGGTGACCGCTGAGTACAGTCCACGCAGCCAGGCAACCAATCAGAAATCAGCCTCTCTTGAGGAGACCCACAAGTAATCCCATACAACATTACCTTGAGCAAAAGTAAAAGATCTCATTCTGTTGCATTACGACGCTCAAATGGGCATGTCTATGTGTGTTTGCTCAAAATATGCTTTGTTCTGACACCAAGGTTTCTTGTCCTACACCGTCAAGCTGTTTTCTTTGCTTTGATGTTGAATGAATATTAATTCGCAAGTTAAATTAAATAATTTTTGCAATTTCAGATTTGGTGATCTAATTTTCTCTGGTACGTTTCATTTTTACCTCTCTGTCTTGATCCTCCTATATTATAGGTGTGTGGGTTTCTTAGACCATGCAGGAGATTTTGTATTCCTTTATAAATTGCATGAAGCATACGCAAACAAACAATAAGCATACAGATCTCAAATATATTGCATTTCAGTCACTAGTCCTGTCACTAGTCCAGTCCTGAGCCAAGATGATACATGTTCTCTTTTGTTGCCAAGAAAAGCAGAATAGTAAGCCTAGCGTGAGTCATAAACAGGTACAGGCTGCAGGTAGTCTAACCCCTGGGATCAGAGAATTGAGCTTAAGAGAACGGACATAATCCTCCAGAGGTGTCGTGTAACACCAACTCAAAACCTGGGAGAGAAAAGAACATGATTGCATGCATTTAGTTCAAAACTGTCAGTATGGTTAAAAAAAGAGCAGTATGGTGGTATACAGTATACAGTAAATGTGCCAACTATGTCAGCTATATTGGTTTATAAAATGGCATCCTATAATCAGACATAAAACTATCTATCTGGCTATCCATCTGTTTGTCAATCTATCTATCATATATATTATTTATTATTTATATTTGGCTGCATTTATTTGCTCTTAACAATAGGCTAATATGCTAATAAAGAATAGCATTCCTTTGAAATCTGTTCACTGTTACTTTTAACCAATTTAATCAACATTACTAGATGGAAAATTTTAGTCATACTGCCCACCCCACCTCAGAGAATCAAAATAATTGTTATGTGTACTATCACCCAAAAGAAACATTTGTGAAGACCGATAGGTCACCGAAGTTTCCATAAAACTGAGAATTGTGGGAGGGGTGACCAGCATACATAAAAACTAGAGCAACATTGGTTCCCCAGAGCACCTCTGTCCTCTTAATTTCTGACATAAATTTCTTTTCAGCACCACAGACACCCTAAAGCCTGTTTTTCTATGACTAATAATGTTCTGCAGACCATAGGAGTGAAATTTGTCCTTTTAGCCTTCTTCTAGGGTTAGATTATTTTTAACTAGAGCCCGACTGCTATGGATTTTTGGGGGTCGATGCCGATTAAAAAAAGCTAAATACAGATATTTCGGCCGATGTTATTCATGTGTATATTATAATAGGAAAAGGCCTAACATCGGCCGATAATATTGGTCGGGCTCTATTTTTAACAGTGCCTATTCATAAAATACTTTACCGTTCTGCATTGAGAGAAGCCTGTGTGAAGATGATGTGAATTGAAACCATTGGACATTATGGATTCATGATCTGATATTCCCATGACCTGACCTGTCTATTTTTTTACCATTCATTTACAGATTTTTCACGTTAGCACATGGCACCAGAGTTTGATTTACCACATCTGAATTCAATGTGAACACCGATTCATGCCGCACATAAATCAAACCAATCAAGGGAGAAAACCTATCCCTGTGCTAGCTAGAACGAATGCTCTACTAGTGACAGCCCTCTTCATCATGGGTGAACGCTTCAGTGGCCAGGCATCAGTTATCGCTGCAATCAAATCTGAAGTGTATTACAGAACTTAGACTTACAGAGAATACAAATTTAACAGCATTGATCTATATTGATGGCAGCTCACAAACTGTAAGGGATGATGGTGCCATTTATTCTACTCTGTAACAGGCAAGTCTGCATATTAAAGCTACAAATATACACTTTTTAAAAGCTTGGGTAAGTAAGATTTTAAATTTTAATATGTTTATTCAGCAAGGATTCATTAAAGTGATCGGATGGACGGACGGCCACAATTTCAAAAACCATCTTACAGACCCAAAACCTTTGAATGATAGTTTAAGGTTTAGGTTTAGTTATATGTAAGGTGGTATATGTAATGTACTCCTGGATTTCTTGTTCTGCAGTGAGGACCATCTCAAATAAACCTTTAAACCTTAGTCAGCAGGAGTACTCTGGATTTAAAGGGGTGATGAACTGAGAAATCTAATTTTCCTTGAGCTTTTGACATCTAAGAGGTCATCATATTATTAGAGTTTCAGAACTGAAAACATCCTTGTTAGTCCAATAAAAGGACACCAGCCTCAGAAAACGACTCGTTTTTTAAAGTGGGGAATTATGACGTCAAAGAGGATAAAACACCACCCATGCAGGAGCAACGCCTACTTCAACACGCGCATTACACGCATAATTTGTGAATTACACACATAGCTAAATAACATAGATGCCTACCTCGTGATGACAAACTGGATCGAGCTACCGAGCAAAACAAGATATTGTGCAGTGCCAGGTTGTGGAAGAAGACAGTGGCTGCATATGCTTCCTCTGGATTCCAATAGGACTGCATGGATAAACTTTATTTTTAATAATGTTCCACTCCAGCTGATGAGGTAAAACATTGTCCGTCTCTTCACTTCATTTCACTGAGGATTGTTTTGTAACAAGACTGGATTTGCAGACCGATTAAGAGTAAAGAAAGGTGCTGTGCCATCTATATTAAATCTGACAGGAATTGAGCAACACACAGACTCTGGGTCGAATCATTCTGGTTGCCATTTTAAAAAATTGGGCGTTTACTTGCAAGTCTTCAGTGCGAGACGCCCATAAAAACCGAGCGTTTTTCAGGTAGGCTAAAAAAAAGCCTATTACTTATTAATTTTGATGTTTTTCAATGCAAAAACCAAGCGAATGTCATAAATTGACCTCAGACAACAATACAATAAAATTTAAAAAGCCAGTTCATGACCCCTTTAAAGCAACTGGACTCTTTGTTGCTTTGTCTGTGTAAAGAGGCAGTTCTGCACCATAGTGCACATCAGGTCTCTGAGGGAATTGGCTGTTAATTTGTATGTGTGTGTGTGTGTGTGTGTGTGTGTGTTTCTAACGTGCACAAAACAGAGACTACAACTGAGACTACTTTAGAAAACAAATCTATACTGTCTGACAGGGGAATATCTGCACAATAAAGATGTCACCGAGAGACGGTATGAAAAAAGGACAAATTAGCATGTCGAATTCATCTCACCATGATGACAATCTTTCCCGTCCCCAATCATTAGCTAATCAGGCAAGGGACATATTTACTATACAGGGCAAATTGGCTTGAGAGGTGCAATCCCATAAAACCCCCGATGGGAGTGAAAAGTTCTGCACGTGATCAACAGAAATGAAAGAACACAGACACAGCCCGATCATTTTTTGGGGAGGTAAATAATGGCGCAAACACCAGTAAATTGACTATAGCGCCGCAACCCTTAGTAAATCATCTTGCATGATTCATTTAAATACTCTCTCCTCCCATAAATTTTGAATCTGAAAGGGAACCTCCAACAAATGCATACTATGCAATAAGTTCAGCCACAAACATACAGTCCATGTCGTTTCAGAGCTAATTTTTCACTGCGTGTCTTTAGTAATCTTGATGGAAGTTTTTTAACGCCAAAAGAGGTTTTGTGCTGGCACAAGCTGTTAGAAAATCTGGCCCTTAGTGTCACAACTTACTGTCACACCACTCTTAGTTAATAACGTCATTCATGAACTATGATGAACTATCCTGTCCGAGGGGTCTAATGTAACAGCGTGCTCACACAGCAGGGCAGCAAACACATTCCCATCTCAGGTGTTCCCAGGGACCAGTGCGACAATGAGCTCTTGGGATCAGCCAGACGCGCACATTGTTTATTGGATCCTTTCAAGTCAGTTCCTCAATGCACAAAGGAGGCAATAGGCAGAAAGTTCCAGTCACAATTCACAAAAAGACCTAAATCAAAACAAGCAACACACAATCCATTTAACGTCCTTTAAATCATACTAAAACTTTCTTGAGCAGAAAAATTGCACTAAAATCAGATCTAAATGTCATCAAAAAGAATTTTATACATTAAAAAGGTAAATGCAATGAACATCGCAAGTCTAAAATCCTAGTTGCAGGCACAGATTTGTTCCCTAAATGTTGCCATTTTTGTCCATGCACCTAAAAAATGTATATAACCTGAACTTCTCTTGAAAGCACAAAAAAACATATTTGCCTGGAGCTGCACACATTCAGCCGCTGATCTTAAAGATCATTCTACAAACACCGAGACCAATTTGCTCAGCAAGAAAAAGTGGGCCTGGATATTAAAATTGTAATAACGTTCACAAAAGTGAGTCATACAGTCTGGTCGTGGTCTTAATGTGTGGGGTTGAATTTCACCCCCTCCACGAGTATCATAGGAAATCCATGTACAGTAATGAGAAAGTGGATTTAAATTGACCCGACGAAGCAATTATCTGTCTAAAGTACAGGACTTACTTTTCTTCCATTTGCGTTTTTACTGAACACTGACGTCAGGTTTAAGACACAAAAATGTATTTGTTTTGCATACATTGCGTAATAAAACATACTAATGGTTTAGAGAGGAAGGAGGGGGCCCTGTACAGCTATGATCAGCTGTTGGGCCAAGCTTTCGATGTTGTTACGGGGGTGTTGTTTGTGTTGTCGTTCACGGTGCTGGCATGCGAAGTCGGAGCTGAAGGATAAGCGTCTATCAACCCTATGCTATCAATGGACCAGATACATTTAACATAGAAGAGGCAATCCACCAGAAGAGAAGGAGGATTAAGGCGAGGGAATACCGTCGTTTTTGACAAAGAAACAAATCGGTAACATTTTTAAATTGGACGATGAGGTTGCACTGTTTCTTCTGGACATAAAGTATAAATATATATATTTTTTATTCACGATGAAGCATAACGAACATCCAAACCATGCTGTGTGCTGTGCTAAATGTGCGTAGCCAAATTATGATGTTATTTTGACCAGCTGAGAACTCGTGAAGAGCTTCTAAAAGGTGTAACGGAGTCTAAACAGTGGCAGGAATCCCTCCGTCACACACACAAACGAAAATCTGCAGGGAGGAGACACAGTTCTGATGCCAAACTCTGATGCACAACAACATGACTATGACGAGAAGAATATAGGTATTCTTGACCATTCCGTCCTTTTTAGGGTCTTGCAACATCATGTCCCGTTTTTGGTTTGTTTACATGTCTTTGGTCCGTGTTGCTTACATATTACATTCGTACAGCTCCAGAGTTTGTTTGGAAGTGGGCCGAAACTCATCTTTTCAGCGTTCACTTATTCAAATGAAGCAAACTAAAAGAGCAATTGCACCAGGGTTCATTTTAAAGGGCTGGTTGATTATGATTTCACTTTTCTACCTTTAGTTAGTGTGTAATGTTTGAGCCTAAACAACATCTGCAAATTTGCAACACTCAAACTTCAAAGCAAAGGAAGATATTTGCATTTAAAGAAATCATTTTTAAAGACTACACAAGAAAACTAATGTGTTTTTTTACTGAGCCTCAAAAAGGGACAATTTTTAATTGCTGTAAAAAAATATCTGTGGGGTATTTGGAGCTAAAACTTCACATACACACTCTGGGGACATCAGAGACTTATTTTACATATTGTAAAAAAGGGGGGGCTTTATACCACCCCGTTAATGCCAACATACCAAGTGTGAACAAGGTAAGTAGGTACATTAAGTGGCAATGCGAGGACAAAGGAAATATTTCATTGCTTTGACTGAAAGGTATGGTAAATCTGTAACTAATATTATTAGCTTAATTTAAAAGGTATCTGCCTATTTCTGCCTGCACTGAAAGCTCTCTGATAAACACTCGTTTTCCTTCAGGGAATATTTTAACCATTGGTCTCCTCTCTTGCCAAGTACTAGACCAACAGGGACTGGATGTGAACGTCTGGCGTTCCACTTGCAATGAATTAAGACTGTTTACACCCATCCCAGACTATTTCTCATTCGGTGAATGAAGGAGGAGCCGTGAAGGACAGCAGTTCTCCAGAGGGCTCTCCAGAGGGCAATAGATGTGAAAAGTACTTGTGCACGAACTCATCAGGAGAAGCCATGCCTCAAGCTCTGGGCTAATTAGAAATATTGGATTATAATTACCTGGACATTCGACTTTTTGCTTGGCCATTTGCTAACCTGTTTGTACTAACTAAAGGCCATTTATATTTAAACTAATTTGTAAAACATTCTGACCCATATCGGTGTCAGTCCATTCTGCAATCCATTTTCCAATACTGTGTTCCAAACCAAGAAAAATAGAGCAACAAGCCTAATTTCTTTCCAGGCTGAAAGCAAAAATGCCGTAACAAAAATCAGCACACTTTCACTCACAAAGCACTGCATGGTGTAAAGCACATACCTTGTACTTACTTGCATGACTTCTGTAATGCTTCTCAAGATGCCATCCTATTTACATTCTTTTTTTTTTCAAGTTTGCATAATCTCATAATGTAAAGTTTAAAACATTCATATTCAAACATATATACTTTTTTAAACATTAAGGCGCCATGACATCAAAATGAGACCAATTTTACTTAAAAACCGACAACATTATTATAAACTAAGCAGTTACAAAATTTTAAAACTGCAATCTTTGTCTGCTAGGAAAACAAAACGTTAACGTCATTCCAAACGTTGGCCAAAATACCAAATGTAAAATTAACGTTAAATCAAGTTTGTAAATCAAGTTATGTAACGTTATGTATGCTTGTTTCACTCAATTAAGTATTTTATAGGTTAATTAAATAAGCATTTTCATGAGGTTTTCATGAGAACGCTATATATTTAGAATTAAGTAAATAGAAAATGCTTTACTAGCCTACATACAACCCTTTTAAAGTATTTTTAAAAGTAACTCAGCCCATTTATTTTTGTTTAGTGTGCTAGAACATGATGGAAAAATCAGTCTTACCGTTTAAGTCCTTGAAAGGATGATGGCCAAGACATTCTGGACTTTTTCAAACCGGGACGGTTACCTGTGTCCACGGCATATGTCCTGTCCATGGTCCTGGGTTTCAGGTACTTTTCCGTATCGGAAAAGCCTCTCTGTCTCACACGGTAGTTCTTGCGCGAGCCGAAAGAGTTCTGGATCTGAAGAGGAACCGGGCTCTGTTGCCTCCAGAGATGTTTTGGGGGATTATCAGTACCGGGAGAAACCAAAGTTGATACATCGCTTCCCGCGTCCATTCTTGCAGTTGTATGCACTCTCTAAAATTCGTTAATCTATTTTGTGATAGAATTATTGCGACTAGCTTTGGCGCGAATTGTCCGAAAATTGATATCATTAATGCATGATGTAAAGAACACTATTAGTGCTATTTCCAAGAAAACAACAATCTTCTACGTGAACAGAAAAGTCATTTTTTGTACACTATAGCCTACACTGACCCAACTGGTCCAATATTTCATCGTCTACTCTTTACATAGCTGTTTGCTTATATCATAATAATTCTCCATAATTGCACAAAAGTCCGCTTGTCCCGTCGAATTCCTTCCCAAATAAACCAGCCAATATTCGCAGTCCAAGCAACAATATATAAGCATCCCAGTTTCGCGCCTCGACTGGACGGATAACGGATCCAAGCGCGTCCTCTCACTCTCATGTGCACTCGCAGAAGAACTAATGCTGGGAGGAGATCGATATTTATTCAGCACAGTTTGACTGACAGCTCAAGGGGAGGAGCCTAATACTTTTTGGGAAGACAAAACTCCTTATTTATTCGTGCTAGTCAGACTCAGTCATATGACTAAGAAAAAATTACATACAGTATATGCATACAGTAGGCTTTTATCAAAAATTTGGATACATAAAAAAAGTTTTTTATAGAACTGCTCACCTAGGCTGTTTTTATACGTAATTTATTAATGTGATGGTAAAGCTTCTTCTTATTATGAATGTTATCATCACTGTTGAAAAAGATTTTATGATAAATAGAAAGGTCAATGAACAGCATTGTATAAAAGCTGTTGTTAAATAGAAATAATCAACATTATAAATGGTTATAATTTGTCGTCACCATCTATTGTCTTTACCATTGATCAACTGAATGAATCCTTGATGAATAAAAGTTAATTTCTCAAATTTTTTCATACCACAAATATAAATGTAAGGTGACAGTCTCCTGTGTACACTCATACACAGGTTTCCTCACATGTGCTGAGGAGTACTGACAGCAGCCTTTAAGTGTTGATTCAACCTGAGCGAACGATAATCACCAAACCACCGCACAGAATGCTGAAGTTACAAGCATGAAATTACTTTTGACAGCAAATCTGTTTTTGAGCCTTCTCTCTTTTATCGAAGATCATTTTTCACTCAAATACAATGCGAGTCAACCCTCAGTTCAGGCACTAAAACAAAAGCCTTGTTAGAAAGACTGTCCTGCATATGACACGGCGATGACAGGAAGGCAATTCAAAGACAAGTGTGTGTAATAGAGAGGTGTCTGATAAAGCACTCTTACCATTAGAGGCAATGAGGGGGGACAAGAATTGCGACAATTTATCCGCTAAAGTTGTCATATTAGAATATTCACTAAATTGTAAAGAGGGAAGGCATGACCTGAATTACAGTCTGGCATAAAACAGGAAAATGATGCATACGCACAATCAAGACGCAAGGCTTATTCAGAGAAGACGACAAAATTGAATAGTGGCCACTATAGCAACAGTTTCTACAATACAAGTTGAAATCTTCAAAAATTTCCAGTCTTCACAGTTGAAGTCTAAGGCCTCCTGGGGAGTTGAAAAAAATTATTTACCATAATCAGATGGGGAAAACAAGCCTTGTTGTGTGCATTCATAAAGTCTATGTGCTGTAGACGGAAGCTGATGATGCATATCACAGAGCACTTGATTGACAGTCATGTCAGCTAGAGGCAGAGAACCTGTCAATCATCCTTTGCTTTTAGATGATAATTATGAGAAAGTTGCTAGCTATGATGGAGTTGTCTTCGGTTGGACTATTCCTTCTTTGGACCACTGAACTTCTCCACCATGTTTCATCAAACATCGAGGCTCAAGGCCATGTAAAAACCAAAAACCTAATAAAACAAATGTGTACATCTTTGTAAAAACTAAAATATCTAACTTAAACAAAAAATGTCAATTTGTCCATACAGTACGTCATGTTGACAGTGTCTGTGTGCAAATAACCTTGTTGGCAGAGGCTGTTTTTACTATTTTCAATTTACCTTAAGTACAAAGCTTTTCACTTCTATTTACCCTGTGTGAATACTAGCATCTAACACTATTTGCATTTAGCTTAAACAAAATGCAGTTTGTTGATATTTACACTTGGTGCAAAACACTATTTGCAAATGCAATAAGTGCAAATGGTCTGTACCTGCATAATGATTTTAAGGACATTTCTTATCAACTTCAGTTCAGTGTTGGGTCACCCAAAGAAATCTCTTTTCTCCAGCAAAATCAGCTGAGAACTTCTGATCTGAAAAATTTATATTACCTACATGCATGAAAATGTACTTAAAAAAATGATAACAATACAAACCAAGACTATATGCTCCAGTTTAGAGAAGCAATCACAATCAAAGTACCAAAATACCACTGGCTTTGACTAAAACAAATGTTCTTGTAATAAGTCTCCAAAGCAAGAGGAAATAAACAGATCAAAAGTCCAATTAGCTCCCACACATCTAGATCAGACGATTTACTCAAACGAAAATTGGCTTTTTAGTTCGGCTATTGTATAAAATCCAATTATAGCAAACAGTGTTGGGGAAAGTTACTTTTAAACGTAATGCATTACTCCCAAAAAGTAACTGATTACTTTTAAATGGAAAGTAATGCATTGCACTACGTTTGGATTACTTTTTCTCCACTGGCTGAGATTCAGGGTGATTTCACACCTGCATCACTTAGTTCGGTTGAATCACAGTTGATGTGATCGCAATCACACTCGGGTGCGCACCAAAAGTGGACCAAACTCGTTCGTTTGGGTTGAGAACGTTATCTGACCTTGAACAGACCCAAGTGCCAACCGCCAACATGTTTTTGAGAAAAACATAAATTTAATCTGGTTTAGACTAAACCAGATGAAATTAATGTTTTTTCTCCAAAAAAATGTTGGCCACAATTATTGGCACCCTTTTATTAACTATTTTTTGCTATCTACTTTTCCCAAGATAACAGCTCTGAGCTTTCTTCCATAATGGAGAACAACTGACAAGAGACCATTCCGTCATAGAGAATATCTCAGTAGTACATATACTGCTTTACAAGCAGCACATAAAATATATCCAAGTTTCATTTCTATAGTAATGTCCCTTGAGAACATACACTAAATGTTTGCTGAAATTTGAGGGGTGATACTGTGTACTGTGATACTGTGTACAGTTGGTGACTCAGTATCTGTGTACTGCGTACAGTATCACCCCTATATATATATATATATATATATATATACACACACATACATACATACATAAACTCTCAGCTGATGACCTGCTTGTATCTGCAGAAGTGATGGCAATGAGGGGGGGTGCTCTCAAGGGGAGGCTGGTGGGTCGAGGCTGGGCCGTCTCTGTCTCTGGTTTCCTCTCACAGTAGTACTGCTCTGCCAGCCTGAAGGCCAAAGGGGGCAGCTGGACCGTCCGGCAGGAAAGCCTGCGGACTGCAAAGGGCTCCATGCAGGAGAGCAGGCATATGTCGGGGGATTCTGGGGAACAATCTGAGACCTGAGAGGGTGAGAGCTTGATTAAGTCTTTTTCTCAAATGCATTACAGTTTCAGAGCACTTAAATCAGTGGACTTTATTTTTTAGTAAAAGTTTCATCATGAGTCATCAATATGTTAAATTGTGAGACTAAATCAGTATTCAGATGAACTTTAAGACTAACTTTTACAAAGTACACAAGTACAGATTCTATTCAACAATTAAGATTTTTCAACGATGATCCATTTGTGATCCGATATGTTTTAAGTGCGATTTTCTTTTCAGCTTTGCACAAAGGTAATCTTAAAACAAGTTAATTTATTCATATGATCTTAATGGACCATTAGCTTTTAATTTTATAATGAATGAGTCACCATTGTCCATTAACCTTGGCCTAATTAAGTGTGAATATATAAGAGATTTAAATAATACTGAAATCACTGGAATTGCAACATCTAAAATAAGATCTCAAACTAGTGTAGATCAGCCCATGAGACCATAGGTAAAAAGACACACACAAATGATAGCAAATCGCAGATAGCAATAACAGCAAAATAGTACATGTGCGATTTGCGATAATTAAAACAAAAAATCCTGAAAAAGTAGCATGGTTAACACAAAAATATTAAGCAGCACAATCTGTTTTAAAAAGTAAAAATAATAAGAAACATTACAGAATCAACATATAGGCAGCATGATTTCTGAAGTTTCATGTGTCGATTATGTTTCATGTGACAATTCATTTATCATTCCTGTTTGCTGCGATCATCAGTCCACTCTTCTTTTAACAATAGGCTCTGAAGAGGCGAGAGAGCCATAACTCCCTCTGGATACAACAAGGTGATATCGATTTGATACAGAGAGACCAGCTCTCTCCAAACTGCCTCGGGACAAAGCAGAAAACACAAATCCCCATTGAGTCACACAAAGAGGCTTCATACTCGTCGTCCTTCCGGCACTGATTTTGGCTCCCAAAAATGCAATGAAAAAGTTCAATTATCCTGAAAGATAAATTATTTAATAATTAGTCAAAACCCCATTCTAATCTCTGACTGAAGGGGAAATGAACGAGTACCTTTGCTCAAATACCGGTCTTTTCTAACATTGACATTTTCCTTTGTGTTCCATTTGATAGAAATATCTCATGAGGTTTACATTCACCTTATCACCTCATATTTTATTAATTACTTAATTGTGTTCACTTAGATAGTGCTGAAAGCCAAAACAAGGTGTCCAATGAGAACTGACAGAGTTTAAAATATCTGGCCTTCATGAACAATCAATTTACCTCTGAGTGTACCTGGGGGAGATATAAATCGGCCAACTTATAAATAAGCGAGTAAATATGTAAACCTTTGATCCATTTACCAGTGTTTTTACACAGGCATTGAATATATCAACATTTTAATTATCATCACTGATGCTTTGTAACGCTCCACTGCGTTGAAAGATTGGTAAATGGGATTTCAGAGGGAAATGATTAAGGTGTCGCTTGGGTAAAGACCAGCACACAAATGCACACACTTTATCAAGAGAGATTTGCTGATATTTAACGATATTGAAATCCAAATGTTCAGAATTGCTCTGGGATTCAAATCTGAAAGGGTTCGTGAGAATTTGAAGGGAAGGTAAAATAGCCTAGACAGTTTAACTTGTCATTCAAACACTAAAGAAAAATTGATTGCACATTTAATGAAAAATATTAATTGTGAAAAGGCCGTTTTGAAAATTAAAAGACACTTCTAAATGAGTGCCTAAAATGAGTCCATTAAACAAAACATATTTTAGACATCATTAAGTCCTGAAATACAGAGCTAAAGCACCAAAAATAAAGCCTCAGCATGGCCCCGGGCTTTTGCAACGTGAGTAGTAATGCTAGAGCTAGAGCATGACAACAGGTCAATGACAAATCTCTCAATTCATTCATCTTTCTGAAAGACTACACTTCTTGAGACTAGTTTTGTAAGAATATATTGCAGAGACATATTTCAGATATAAGGCATTAGGACTGCAGCAAAAAGAAATTTGATTTTATATTCTCCCAAACCTCGCTGTAAAAAGTTTGTGGTAACACTTTACTTGAAGGAGTGTGCATAAGACTAACATGACACTTTCATAACCATGACATGACATATGTTATGAATATGAAGGAAGTTTTAAGCATTTTTATGACAACTGTCATTAAGTGTCATTCGCTCAATTATGACATTTTAATGCAAAAATGACTGTCTTGTTTATGACAACTTGACATTACTAAGACAACATAACCTGTCATAAACATTTCATAGCAGATTAATGATCAAACCTAAGAAACCACTTAGCTTTATAGGTTAACATTACATTAAACTTGAAGCCATTACAACATTTTAATGACAAATTCAATGTGTACCACTGTAGAAAATATTCATGACACAGTTATAATGTCCTCATGACAGCCAATGTCAAAGCCATCCACATGACAGTTTAACTCAATTTTATGTCAAGTTGTCACAACAAAGACACTGAAAGGTTATGATGTTATGGTTTGTCAAGATGTCATAACAAAGACATCGTAGACAATGTCATATTTGCATTCAAAATGTCATTATTGAGAGAATGACACTTAATGACAGTTGTCAACATGCATAAACCCTATTATATATTCATGACGTATGTCATGTCATGGTTTTGAAGGTGTCATGCCAGTTTTATGCACACCCCTTCAAGTAAAGTGTTACTGAATAGAACATTGCAACTACATGTCTACTAACTCTCATTAGAGTATTAGTATAGACTGTCTGCTTAATATCTGCCAACTCTTGATGGTCCACCGACAGACATTCTATTGACTAAGTAACTTTTGCAATTAACCTAACATTTCCAGTCTACTAATACTCTAACACTCTAACGAGAGTTAGTAGGCATGTAGGTGCAACGTTACTTATAGTCGACAGAATGTGTAAAAGAGACCAACAGACAAAGGGAAACCACTAGTTTTCTAAGGGTGAATGGATTCATTGTGAAGGATATGAAAAGTGGGTCCAGAATGACTATTAAGAAATGTTTCTGTTCTAGGATGTGCATTGTTTAAAAAGTAGAATAATGAACATACTTAATTTGGAGGTTTTGAAAATACACAATTTATAAATATTTTACTCCAGTCTTCACATTATCCATAAAACATTATAATATGCTGATTTGGTGCTAAAAAAACTATTAATGTTGAAAACGGCTGTGCTGCTTAATATTCTTGTGGAAACCATTTATATTTTTCTCAGGATTCTATGATGAATAGAAAAGCATTTATTTGAAATGTAGGTTTTTTAATATTACAAATCTCACTTTTGCACAATAGAATGCATCAATTCCTTGTCTCAATTCCTTCAGTTCATGGGTCACTGCTTCTGGGGTTTCAATCTTGGACAACCACTGCTACACAGCCCAGATCATTAATCACTGCCACCAACCTGTTTGTAAGTACTAAATAACCCATTGGCTGCGATTCCATTTAACAAGTTAATGGGGTTTTTAAAACAAGTCTCAAACCCTTCTGTCGGCAAGGTTTCAGATGACTTTGTACTATATCACAGGTGAAAGTAGCAATGATTTCCATTATAATGTCCAGTACAATTGATAAAAGTTACACATATATGTGCTTGTGTATGGCATGAATGATTTCAGTGCACTTACACTCTCCAATTGACTTTCTCCACTGCAGGCATTCTCTTGCATTGTTTGTCCCCCAGATAAAAGCTGAGGTTTCAGTCTCAAAATGTAGAAAGTCCTAGAATAAATTACAAAAAGTAGATGAAATCCTGCTTGATATCACACAAACCATGAGACTCTAGTAAACACAAATGACCAAATGTCTACATTTTGGCTCAAATCCCATTTTGACTGGGAAGGAAACTACTAGCATACAAAAACATCTTGTGCAGTTCTGGCATCAGAAATTGCATTTGAATAAATGTACTATTCTTTTCATCAGTGAGTTTGTGGTCCTTGGGGACAAGCTGATAATCTAGGAAGGAACCAACGGTTCAAGTGCCAGTGTCGCATGAAAAAAGAAATAATTGCTTTCAGAAACATAGACTACAGCATGCAACACGTACACTTACATACACCGAGCTGTGTCACATATCTCATTACGTTTATGATAATCATTGCAAGTATTTGACATGACCTTGGAATTGTGTACACTTCAGTTCTTAAATTAGTGCTTCATAAATAATTCATGAGATTCAAACTCTGTCCTATTTAAAGTTGGCAAGTTCTACAAAGTCACTTGTTTTACAAAGTCAAATAAGACAAAAACCAAAGAGAATCTTTGACGCATGCAATAATCTAAAATCTTCAAGTTTGCATTTCCATATTTTCGTCTGGCATGCTCTATTTAAATATAAGCACGGGAATTCATCATTTTGTTCATGTTAACTTGAGATTCCTACAGCTGTGAGGTATTCAAAAACCTAAAACAATTTTTCTATAATAGGAGTGGGTGATTATTCATGCCAATGCATTATTATTTGGCTTGGAAAGGCTATATTACAGTATATAGTAACATCAGTCAGACTATAATTCAAAAGTGAAATCATTATTTTCCCTCACTGGATTGCTCCTCTTTTTCCTGCACAAAACTGAAAATAGGGCGCCTAATCGCCTATATAGAGTCCAATGGGCCTTATGGAAAATATGGTCCCGAAATATGTCAATCAAAAATAAAGTCTGAACTTCTGACAAATTTAGTCTCAAAAGGAATGCTTTGCATTAAAAATTAGGCATCTATAAGGGCATTTTACCCCAAATGTGGAGCAAAAGGTCCTCAGAAGGAATGACTTGGTGATATAGCATAAAGGCACTATGGATAATAAAAACCAAAGGGCTCTTTAACACAGTTGTACACACAAACCAAACACTCAAAACAGAGTGAATGGGGGAAAAACATTTTGTTTTCAGTTCAAGCTAAAGTTGAAGTCAACAGACTCAACATAAATATTCAGACTGAGATCTAATCTGGCAAAATGAAAACCTACATAAAACCAAATTTTGAAAGAATGCTATAAACAATATTTTCTGTAACACAACAATAAGGTTCAATTGTTATCTACAAAACATGAACTAATAATGAACTACACTTCTACAGTATAATTAATCTTTGTTAATGTTGATTTCAGCAATTACAAATACATTATTAAAATCAAAAGTATTTGTTAACGTCTGTTAATGCACTGTGAACTAACAATGAACAGCTGCAACTAGCGTCAACAAAGATGAACAAGTACATTAATAAATGTGTTGCTCATGGTTAGTTCATGTTAGTTAATACATTAACTAATGTTAACAAATGAAACCTTATTGTAAAGTGTTACCATAGTTTCTTACAGAGCATTTCCTTGTTGCAAGTAGCCGTGCTACATAAAACGTCTCAACACAAAAAAAGAAGAGAAATAACGTCCATTGAATGAAAATGTACCCTAAATAGTCTTTATAAAGTCTCTATCACCACCTAGTGGCTATAATGTGGCAGAATAAACTCACACATACTGTGCATTCCCATGTGTTTAGCATGCTGAAAGTGCTATAAACTAATTCTGTATTATGATTTAAAATGAATAAACTAAAACTCATATCAAATGTATTCATTACATAATATTGCTATGTTGATTAGCAGCTATAATTCTAGTGCTACATGCTAATTTATGACTAATTTATCCAGAAACTTTAATCATAAAACTACAGCTCCCTTTACATTGTACTATTTAGTGGAAATCTGTGTTTTTAGAAAGAGTCTCAGCATGTCTCGGTAACAGCTGAAAATGTAAACGCTCTCAAACAATTATTTCCCCAGGCAAATATTTGTGAGTGTCACAGGCTAAAATAGGCATACGACAATTATTGTTTACGGAATATTTCCATGGGAAGCACGACATAACCTTTTCCACAGATATCTTTGATGAACTTTGGCCAAAAATAATATCAAGCACTGGGAGTTGATATGATCACTTACAACCCACGGCATCCTCGAGAAAATAAATGATGAATGTTGATGTTTTTAATCAAAAGTTCTTCTCCTTGTAATCTCCACGAGGAAGGATATTTGTATGCTTGGGAAAAGTTTACATTGTGAAGGCAAAAGCTATGACGTTTCCTATACGTAATTGCAAATCTATTATAAACAAAGATAACCATAAACAGGAAAGCAGAAAAAACATTCATATGGATAATTTAGCAAAATGTGGCTCACAAACCCACGTCATGGCCATATTTTTGTATCTCACCATTACTACACTACATGTTTAAATGTCAGTTATTCCCATGATGCCTTGCCATCTGCATTTCTGCTGAGGTTATTGAACTATTAATGTGTCATGAGAGAGTTTGAGGAAAATGGCTGCACTGTTTTATTTTAAAGCCGTTCAGAAAAGGCTTTTCAACCTCTGCACACAGGATGTTTGAGGAATTACATTAAAAGACACTCTTAAAATGGAAAAAGAGCAAAGGTTTTTCTTATTCCAAATATACTGTTGGGGAGGAACTTACTTTAAGATTTAAGATAAAAAAGCTGACGCCCTTGACATGCGCTAATATTAATCTCCCTAAATTTAGCCTGTGACACATTGTCTGGTTATGAATTACATGTAAATGTAAGAGACATTTCTTTCATTTAGTTTTTTTGTAATACAAGTTAGGCCACATTTAATATGTCAACAAACTTTTACCATAACAATGTGCAAAAAAACTGTTGTATTGAGTTATACTGACACCTAGTTGCATGGGTATTGCATCATAAAAAATTTTTGCTGACCATAAGCCATTTTAAAATTAATCAGCCATTATTTATTTATTTATTTAGTGATGGAAAGCATCTGACAAAAGGGGGGTTAAAGTTAAAGAGTAGGTCATAACCAAGATGCCAGACTCTGTGATCTGGGACATTAAAAATTAAACTAATTTTTAATTAAAAAAAATAGTTTAATTTTTTTTTAAATTAAACTTTTTTAATTAAACATTAAAAATTACATTAAAATTTTGAATTGGGACATTAAAACATTAACATTAATAAACCGCTTTAATTAAACTGTTATGACTAGAGTCCTCATTTTGTGAGTGTACAGGATAAAAACATTTTAAAAGTACTATTAAATTGACACAAAACAGAACAGTATTTTCTTGTAAAATATACTCTCATAATCTTCAATGTATAATTAAATGCGTTACTTGCTTTTCTTTGTAATTATGAAATTTACTAGTAATTCCAGAGTGAAAAAAAGCTTTCAAGTCAATCCTACTCAATTTTTTTCAGTGTATTAAATTCATGCATTTGACAAATTGATATTTTTAATCAAAAGTTCTTTGTGATCTCCACAAGGAAGGATATCTGTATGCTCACATTGCAAAGGTAAAAGTCATATTTCAAAATAAGTGATTGCAAATCTATTGTATACAATAATAACCATCAACAGGAAACCAGAGGGCTTTATATGCATCATTTAAAGAGCTGCAGCTCACATATCCTCGCATAATATTTCTGGAGTGCACCTTTAACGTAAAAAATGAACAAACTACACTCACAGAGATCATGTGGCCTGTCATAATTCATTTGTTCACGTCGCCGCCTGAGGGTCCCTGGTTCCTTGCACTGATTTTACAGATGAGGATTATCCAGGTAAATTCTGCTCCAGATATTTGCCCTCAAGTAACATTCACAGGACACAGAACCAACAAACTGTCAGCTTTAGATTGACCTTTAAAGCATGAATTTCAGCATGAACTCATGTTGGCCTTGATCCCCAAACATGCCTGCACCGACCAATTTCCAACCATTTTAATATGTCTCAAATTATAAAATATACTACCTTAAATGCATTTAATGTGGACACACAGCACATAGTGGAAATTGATGGCAAAAGAGGCAGAACTACAAAGATGTGGATGGGAGATGTGTTTAAATACACAAAGCAACACAGAGAGTCAGACAGCCAATGAAAGGTCAAGGTTTTGAAGCATTACGTTCACAGTTCGTGAGGGAGACGTGTTAGAGAGCAGCAGTGGTCTGCTTACAAACTTTAAGACCCATTCATTAATTAAAGCATGGCTATAAATGCAGTGATATTGTGCTTTAAAACATCTGTGCTCCTAATTGGTTCCTTATGACATTTTAGAGGGGAAAGGGTGGTGTCATCAATGACATCATTATCTGGCCTCCTTGACATCATATGTCATTTCACGCCCTTTTGAACGTTTTCTTGTTTCAGATTCAGCATTTTTGCACATTGTAAAAGTGCATGATGGACTGTTAAACGTCCCATTTTTGAAAAATACTGGACTGTAAAATGAACTTGTAATGTTGATCTAGTTCAAATGTTCCAGTACTCGTGAGGTTTTTTTTTCATCTTTTGTTTTACACATAAAAACAAGTCGATGTTACATATGAAGAAAACTCGTTTTAATATATTTTTCAGACATATCTTGAAAGCATTTATTTGTCAAGCTCAGGTTGCTTTGTATATGATTTCAATTAGCATATTGTATGCACTTTTTTAACTGTAATCACTATAATTCTATTTAATTATCTCTACACTCTATTCTATATAATTCACTAAAATTAAATTACTAATTATAGTAATCTACTATAATTTACTTGGCATAGTAACTTACATATAAATTACATATAAACATACATATACATTCATTTATTCATTCATTCATATATATATATATATATATATATGTGTGTGTGTGTGTGT
>JAOTRC010000007.1:8354471-8365442 GCA_027497675.1 Cyprinella lutrensis | reverse complement strand
GTGTGTGTGTGTGTGTGTGTGTGTCTATATATACACACACACACATTTATATATTTTTTGACTGCCATAACAGCAACAGAGGATAAGGGGAGGGTTAAGTATTACAGTTTGTTTGGTTTATGTAATGTGAAATGTTTTAAGAATCATTTTTTTCAGTACATCAAAAAACATTTTGAAACAAAACATCTCGCTGTACTAAAAAGCAATGTCACATGAAGTGAGCATTTTTGCATAGTGAAAAGCAAAAGTCAGAATCAATTCCACACAGCCATGGGCTCGATTTTACACATGGCTTCATTTACGAGGGGAAACACTGACATGTGGACGGAAAACAGTATCATCAATTGGATACGAGCCCCGATAAACAAAAGTGCATGTGGACCATAATGCCTCAATCTTTGCTATAATTATGATACAATAAGACATTCCAGCTCACTGTGAGAGCAGGCTGCTTTGGGTGCTCTATTTATAGATTAGGGATGCAAATTCCATCAAAAATGTCTCTCTTCTAAAAGAAGCCTTTGCATGCAGTACAACGATGAGTTGGCTGAACGGGTCAGGTGCCCAAAAGTCACCTTGCACCTGCCTATCCTTTTCCACATCCTTAAAGCTAAAGACGACACATGCTAGAACAGATGGAAGGTGACAACGAGAAAAACATGAGCAGACACGCTTGCAGGGTACAGAAACAGTCTATGCCTTTGGGAAGTACATAGAGAAGAAAAAGGAAGTGAATAAAGTGTGAATGGGAACTTACTCTTCTCCTTGGAGAAAGAGAAAAGGAACAGAAATGACAGATGCAATCCTCCAGAGACTGATTTCCGGTCGTTCCTGCGATAAGGTCCAGCTGAAACAGAATGAAACATCTAAGTCCCCTTTGCTTCCTGTGACACTGTGCCTCGTGCTGTGATGCTCTTTGGTTTAAGGACTGAAGAATATCAGAGTTCCCAGCCTCTCAGCCAATCAGAGAGCTCTGCTCCATGTCTCCCCACCCCTCCCTAAAGTTCCTCCAGCAGTAGCCAGCAGAGAGATGTTTTAAAAAGCAGGGGCCACTGCAGCATCACAGTGGGATACTAATACATCTCAAACTATCAAACAAGAGAGCAATAGAAGTGTTTATGTGAACTTCTACCATGGGAATATGCAATCAGCTGAGTGTTTTCTTTTGGAAATGAATCGTCAAAAATTGGACGTCAGACATCAGTTGCTGCTCACAACGTTTACCTCTAGAGTCCATTTGGAGGCTGTAGTTCTCTTTTCACATGCCCTTTGACTGGTCCCTGCCTTGTTGTTAGTGATCCGAGGAGAACGGGGTGAGTTTTCACACTTCATACGTCTGAAAAAAGGCAGAAGACAATTATTATATAAGCAAATACTTTAAAGTCAGTGGCATAAAAACAAGCTTTTGAGCATCATTGGCCAGGGGGAAAAGATACAGTTCACTGAACACAAGATCATCTTTAGTGACAACGTGCACCAATGGCAAAAATCAAACAGTGAAGTGATATGACAAACCGATTTACGAAAAAAAAACAATGCAAAAAGGTAACATACAAAAAATATAAAATATCACTGAAAGCACAAATAAGATTTTGGAATTTGGATGTTAGAATTTACAAAATTTAAATTTGCCATTTGAGTTTTTTCTCCACTTAATAAATGAGGACAGGATATTTTATCAGAGTAAAAAAACTTGATTTAATAAAAAAAACTCAATTTTCAAGACACTGCAACAATATTAGCCTACAGCATGACTGATTATTAGCAATAACTTCAGGGTTGTGGATGTCGATTAATGGTACATGCTTTTGCTGAAACGCTCATTATTTCCGTTAAAAATCGTGTTACAAAGAAATACATCTTCGTCCTGTCGATTTTCAAAATATTTTTTGCTTCAAATCAAAGATTTTAATGTTGTGATCCACCTCATTGCCAGTTGGTTTGGATTGGCTCAAGGCTTATTTCTCTTTAGAGACAACTTATTAAAAATCCCAATGGGAAAAATTAATGGGAGAAATACTTTGGGACCCATGCCGGTGAAGGAGTGGGCTGGCCATAGGCAATTGTAGACCACTGAATGGCAAGATCGACCAATCAGGATCAAACACTACAGATCAGTACCATATAATAAAACAAACTAATGCCCAAAAAACTCAAACATATGGAGTTAATCTGTTCTATATCGTCATAGTCCAGTTATCTCGCCCCAGTAGTTTATGTTCTCAGGGTCTAGCCACCTTCTAGCGGGCAAGAGAAGCAAACAAATCATTTAGTAATAAATTACTCTTGGATATCTAGCTGTGACGCACTTCAAATAAACTCATTACCAACATTTTTGTGAGGCGCTGTCTGGAGTTCCTAAGTGATATGTTTGTTATTGTTTATGAAAAGTTTGAAGGGAAACTTGAGTTATCAGGAATTACATTTACGCACACAGCAAACGTATTTATAAATATTGTGGACCAAGATTCGAGCTCTGTCTTTCTGACCCATGTCTGTCATGATTTCCCATCTGCTTGGAATGTTTGGACACACAAGCAGCCCAAACACAAACATATTAGACAAGCCCCAAATGTATGATGCTGATCTCACAGTATGCCACAGGCAGTTCAAGTGTTAACAACACTTTTATCCATCTTGATAGGGATAAAAATCAATACTCAAACAATAATCTATGGTGAGGTTCAGGTAAAAACTCCACTTTTAAATCAATTGCGATTTTCATTCAAACGGTAGCCTACCAACAACTCAGCTGTTCTTTAAAATTTGACGTTTTTCTTCCCTATTGTAACGAATATTCGAACAGCTTCTTTTCATCTTTTTTTTCTTTCTCCCAACTCAGCTGCTTCTCCTCATTCGACTTGCTGGTTTGTTTACATTTGCGAAGCTGTCAACATGGCCGCCACAGAATGCAACGCGGCGCCCAAGCCTTCCAGAGACTTGCAGAGTAGCTAAGTTAGGTAAAGATAAAAATGATAGAAGTCAATGGCTACCGTCAACTGTTTGATTACCAAGATTCTTTTAAGGGGACATCATGAAAACCTGACTTTTTCCGTGTGTAGACATTAAAGCTGAAGCACCAATCTCCTCCTGAAAATCCCCTAAAAGCCCGTTGGTGCCTCGGTTTTGTAGAGAAGCTTGTCAATCATGACTTCACATTCCCGTTTGCATCAAATAATAACGAAGACCATAATTGTTTTGAAAGAAACGAACACTGCATTCGTTGGCTGCACAGACCAGAACAGAACCCTATTTGATCAAATTTCACTGCTTATGTAGCGAAACGATCGCTCATTAAAAAAAAAAAAAAAAAAAATTAAAGGCTCAAATGGTCGCCTCTGTGAAATGATTCCTCTCTTTGAGTGTCATTGTTTGTCTTTAGGTTTCAACAGTTCTGGGGGCAATCGTGAAAAAAAAAACTCTTACTGAGAAACACCTGACAAAATTATTCATGAATCAAACAGTAAAGTCAAGCCATTTGAAATGGCCTCAGAAGGCATGAAATATCACCCAACAGCAAGGACACATTGATTTGTAAATTCCCCAAATCCCCTCACATACCTCTAAACCACTGGCCTACCATAGAGGCTTTAAAACCAGATTAAGGTGACATTAACACCTATCAGAAAGTTCACATTTCCTATTTATATATATATTTTTTTGCCTCCAAACTGGATCTGTTGAATCATGACAATGCAGCTGTGCAGTCCCAATATGGAGGGTGTTGGATCATCATCAGTAAACAATTTACCTCATCTGTTTGACAATCCCGGTCAACAACATTCTTGGCAACTAAAAAAACTGCTTTGTCTTTGTCTAACTAAATGCTCGTCCAAATCACTCAATTCCACACAATGATGTCCAAACATTAAAAACAACGATATTAAACATTGCAGCATCACTACAACGATATTAAACATTGCAGCATCAATACAACAGTAGAGATGCTGCAATGCTCCTTTTTTCCTGTTAAAAAGGACCTAAATGTAGCCAATTTGATTTCTCGAAATAACACCGTTTGATGAAAGGGGCTGAGTAGCACTTTGGTGACTTTGAGTGGGGTTTCACTTTGCAAATGCATCTAATTTGCAGATCCCAACACAAAATGACAAAGTACGAAGTGTGGGGAAAGGCAGTACCACCAAACAAATGTGAGCATTCTTCACAGCAATCCAAATTTATTCTGACCTGCTGTAGTTCACACATTCTGAGAACGGTGACCTACTTCTAACTGCTAGACCAAAATTACCCATGAAGCACCAGTGAAAAATGCTTTAAGGAGAATTCTGTTTCCCTGTTTTATGCGATCACTCATACATGTTTGTTCTCCTACAAAAGCCACAAACAAATCTCACTTACCATGCTTAAGTTTTCCATTGCATAAGGATTCAGTTTTAGTTTGAATGCACAAGCTTGGAAAACATTGTATTTTAGATTTCACAGCATCTCAAGACAGACAGAATTGCATTTAAATGATAACTTCAAAAAAAAAAAAAAAACATTTGAGATTGGTTTCCACCAGTATAGCTACAATAGGACATCATTATTAATACATACCTGCAAATACAAATATGAGTATGTATGATTTCAAATATTTGAAAATACGTAAAAAGCGTAATTTAGGCATTATTACAATTCACAGACTTCATTTGCAAATGAACTAAACCATTGTGACTTTATTCTTCCTTGCAAAGATTATGGAAATTGTGTATTTTTTGTGTATTTTTTATAAAAAATGCCAAAAAATTAAGGTCTCTAATTTCAAATCATGAAAAAACTGCAATAGTGTAAAACAAAGTAAAGGTAATATACAAAATAATTAGGGGTTAAAAGCAATTCAGAGACTGGAAAATTCCCCAGACACTTTTACGCCTTGATTGTTATTGTTACTTCATTTTACACCACATGGGGGAGCTGTGATCTTATAATAAAATTGTATTGAGTATTGGGAATTTAAATAGAACTGGGTATTTATAAACTTAAGATACATCCACATTTACAGAAAACAAACAAACACAACCCTAAATGGACACACAACAAATTAACCACAAAGTGAAAGCTAATATATACAATTTATTTTTCTCTCTGGATGCCCCCAGGTTTTGTGAAATTTGGTTCACTACTTGCGGCAATTTCCACAAAGTATAGTCAGCCCATTAGAAGGTACAGTTATAAAAATAAAACAAAAACACCAACATAAGTGAATACAGCATTTATTTATTTTTTTCCATAAATATTTAAAACAGTCAATTAACATACTAAATTTATACAAAAATTGCAGGCTCCTGTCCTGGACAATAAAGCCCAAGACATTCATTACGATACGATGTATAAAATAACAAAATTCCAGTCCTTCTTCACCAATAGTGCAAGATGAGATCAATGCATCGGTTCCTTCAAGGACAGTTGCCGTACTTGCTACCATTCACGCAATGTCACATGTAGAGGGTGAAAAGCACATAAATACGCATTACGGACATAGCACCTAGTGTCGGTGGTAGACATAAAAATCTAAATATAGCAATAAAAAAAATTGGCAATAAAAGTGAGGTGACTGACATGAGTGAGGAGCTGGGAGGCTTCTGACTCATTCAGATCTCATTAAACAGGGAGGGGAAACACGTCAGTATGCAGAAAATGATGATGAAAATGGGTAGAAACATAAGCAGCCCTTAAGGCAGTGAACCAGAGTTCAACTCAAATGCCCAGCTGAGGTTAGAAGGCAAGATCCAGCCAAGACTGAAAAAAACAGTCTGTAAAGAAACATTTTTCCCCCCTAGGGCATCAAGATAAACTTTATGGTGTACATATAAATATGCTTATAAAAATGTAGCCAAAAGGCCATTTTAGGTAGATTGTCACTGCTGATTGGTTTGTCACACTGCACCAGTTATTCTTTCTTGAGGTGTATGTCATTGTTGTTCTGTAGCATGGTTCCGTTTTGCAGGACTTTAGGAAGCCTTTTGCCTTTTGTGTATGCATGGTACCAGAAGTTGAGGAAGAGGAGGAGGAAGACAACGCCATACAGAGTAATGAGGTAGATGAAAATGGGGTATGTGTAAGGACATTCTTTCATGAAATAGTACTGGCTAATATGAACGGTTACGATGACAAACTGGATCTGAGAAAAGAGAAAACAAGGAAAAATAAAAAAAAAATCATTTTTTTTTAAAATCCAGATCTAAACCACATCCATATGTGATTTTAAATTCATTTCCATAGCCACACTGTAGAAAAATGTTGTAATACATACCAGCTGTATTGAAGTTAGATGCTTCTTCCACCATAAAAATTTTTGAAAGGCAGGGCCGAGGGCTGACAGTCCATAGTATGTATACATGATGACATGAACAACGCAGTTTAGGGGGGCGTGAAATGTACCCAAACCACCTGCAACAAAAAAGGAAATGCATCTTTTAACTCTTTCCCTGCCAGCATTAAAAAAAATGGTAAGTTGCCAGCCACCGCCAACATCATTTATCATTTTCCCCAAAAATGTCATGGCCCCCAGAATATTTTGTTGCATGAATTCCTGAACATGTAATATGTCAAAAGAAAGAACAGAGTCTGCTTTAAAAAAAAAGTTTACTCTAGCTTCATGCATTATTTTTAATAAAATAAAGCGAAATTGATCAAAAAGCTGAGAAAATCCAGTTTTTGTCAAAGACTACATCTGGATCATTTTCAGAACGATGATGAAAACATAGACGTAGTTGGAGTTTAGCTCGTCCTGGGTCGACATTTCATTCAGTTACAGTAGGGGGTTTTGATTTATATGTTGTTATTTTCACGCCGTTTTACATTTGCATATGAAATCGCTTGTTTCTGATTTTTCTTCACAAGTCTTTTGATCAGGAGATTCTGTACTTTTTCAGTAGATGTGTCATAGCACCCCCTACCATATAACAGTGAAAACACGTAAAGCTAAAAAAATTCCGTCAATGGCGGCGAAGCATTTTCTCACACAGTCTGATGACGGAACTGTCTGTCAATGGCAGGGAAAGAGTTAAGTGTAGTCTTACAATCAGGGAAAAAGATAAAGACATACCAGGAGAAAACCTGACTCCAAACCACCAAGTGAAAGGCATGATGGAATGATGAAAGACGTGTAGAAAGGACACCTGATTTTGCTTTTTTCTCAGTACAAAGAAGATCTGGCCAGAAAAGACAGATAAAAAACCCGGTATTAACATTTGTTTTCTGTGATCTGTACACAAAGGACAGCACTATATACTGATTCAATCACTCAAACAACATTTGGTTGCATGTATAGTTTCAATAAAAATCCAATTCAACTGCCCCATGTCTATTAAAAGCACTTTTTCTTACTGACAAATGAGTCTAAACTATTTTCTGTGGTAACTAACAGCATACCATAGATGATTTAAACAGAGCTTAAGTTACATTGCTTCTACTGTATAAAAGAAAATCAAGCTTCCAATTTTCCATCCAATAGATTTAGTTGTCTCGCTGACTCACAATGTAGCCAGTTTCAACTATCTGACAGTGCCCACAGTGCCCTCAACTCATATTGGCACCCTTTGTAAATATCTTTCATCAGAATTTGTGAAAAGATCAAAAGAATAAACAATGCAGATTTATTTTTTATAGCCACCTTAGCGCATTTTTTTACCAAGGGTGCCAGTATTAGAGGAGGACACTGTATGTCAAAGATTTGCCATTCTGTATGCTGTTTGCTTCAGTAGTAGTAGCAATGCAGATGTCATGAAATCAAGGTAATATATAGGAAACATCACTCACTGTGTCCAACATCTCAATGAACTTGGAGAAGTAATAGAGCCAGCAAGTCCATGCCATCTGAGAAATGAGAAATATAGATCAAGCACAAATGCCCGGCAAACAATCAAATACAAAACAAATCCATCAGACAAGGATACAAAAATATCACTCAGAAATATGTAAATTGCAGGAGGTCTGAATGGTTCTGTAGAACATTTAAAGGAGTAGTTCACTGTTTTAATAAAAAACTTTTGCTGATAATTTACCTACCCCCACGCTTGAGAAGACCCTTATTCATTGTCTGGAATCGGTTAAAGCCCTTTGAACCGTTTGCACTGAAACTATCTTTTAGACCTTGAACCGTTTGGTGCCCAGTAAAGTGCATTATATGGAGAAAAATCCTGGAATATTTTCATCAAAAACCTTAATTTCTTTTTGACTGAAGATATCTTGGATGACATGGGGGTGAGTAAATTATCACCAAGAGTTTTTTTAAAAAGCAAACTACTCCTTTAAGTCAAATGAAGCCAACCACAACTAAGCCAAATACCTAAGCCTGGTGCCAGGTTACATGAGAAAAAAAAAAACAGGGCAGAGGTTTTCACACGGCAGGTAAAGCAACATGTCTTCTGCTCTCACCCTCATGGCTTGTGGCGATTGAGAGGGGTCTAACAGATCACAGCCGAATGAATATCCCGTTCCCCAGCCAGACATCACAAACTGCAAAAAAAGAATACACCTGTAAGAGGCCTGGTTGAATTTCAAGAACTTGCCATACCATTTATATGGAGAAGGAAAAAATAGCTCATTATAAATACCTGACAAGGCAAGAAAAACTCATATTTAGCGGTATATCTAAACTGATTTTACAACAAAATTGGACTAATTCAAACTTAAATTTCCAAAAGGGCCGATATTTTTGAGTTTGTTCAACACAACACTACATGGCTTCAGAAGATGTAGAATACAGCAAACAAAGTTAATTAGTGCCTGGTAGTATGAATCACATCCAGTTTTAATCTATGGAAAGGAGCTGCTTCAGACATTCTGGAAATCATCTTTTGTAAGCCACAGACAGACAATCAAAATAATTGTGGAACAGCAAGAGTAAATTGTATTTTTTTTAGTAAACTGAAATAAGTTCTAGGTACTGAACGCTGTAGGTAAACTCATTCCAGCCATTTACAGATTAGATGTGTGAACAGCATGAATCAAAAAAAAAAAAATGAAATGGCAGAATAACTCAATGGACTCTAATAATAAACGTTCATCAAATATTTACCTCATAACACATGTAAAGAGACAGAGCCACAACACTGAAATTATAGATGACGAGGACCGGCTTCAGATTAAACGGTTTCCTATTCTCCATTATCCTGGGCCCCAGTGATGTCACAAAGAAGATGTAAAATAAAATAATAGCCGTTTGCGGGATAGGAGAGGGCATTAACAGCCAGTCTTTTGTCCTCGGGTCTGAAATCACATTATTGTAACTGCATTAGGTTGTGCGTTAATCTCTATTGCTCTTGTTGTTATGCACCATAATTCTCTGAGATCATAAAATTACACTGATGTATGAGAAACTGACGTTTCAACAATCTCTGGCGTCAGAAACCTTCTTACCTGCATTTTCGATCAGCTTGATCCACTTGTCATACAAGTGTTGAGCTGTGGATACGAACTCACCGAATGCCATCACCGCCAATGATCAGAGCCTAAGGAGACAATTACAAAGAGTAAACAGGAGAGAAACCCTCAATGACCAACTACTGTAAAATCTACCATTTCTATCCTTTACAGCTTTCATGTCAGACTGAATTTATAATTGATCAAACACCTTCACAGTACCGTTTCCTTCTAGACAGTATGACATGATGTGATATGGTACCTAAATGGTGCAAAAATGACGCAAGAATGGCTTATTTATGGCAGCATGAAATGTTGTATTGTGCTTAGAAAACACAAAAAGTTGAAATCAGCAGTTGGACCATCCTCCATTCTCTCCAGCAAACGAGCTGAACAAGAGGGTGAGTGTTGGGACACAATGGTTAGCAGTCATTGTACATTAAGGCAGAGAAGCCAGGACAGCCCATAAAATCATGGGGGTGGATAAACGAAGAAATGCAGAGCCACAGAACAATGTACAGTCATATATAACAGTTCAACTCAGAGATGCATGCAAAGGAGAAACTCAGTTGTTGATACCATTACCAAAAAAGTGCATTTCAAATTGTATTATTCTGTAATAAACGTACACATCTGTATAATTTATATAATTAAAGGGACTGGTCACCCAAAAATGACAATTCGTTCACAACTTAATCACTGGAATTTAAAAAAAAAAAAGTCGTGTTGCATCATTGTTGGTGAGGGTGAATATCAGCAGGCAATTTAATCAATAAATAAAGACCACATAATCACATTTATACTTGGATTTTATACACTAAATTTGTTAAAAACAGCTAAGTTTAGGCTAAATGGTCCCTAAAAAACACAAACTCGAATGCTGGCAATGAATTCAGGCATCATTCTGAAGCATCAATCAACCCAAGTAGTCTTTGCCTCCCTTCCATGTTTGAAGAGAAACTAATCAAACATGTGTTTCAGGGTATACTGGTCCAATTATATGGAGAGAGTTGCCCGCCTAGATACTGTAATCTTTAAAACAGGCCTTGACACGCCTGTTGCCATGAGACAGACTGGTTACCTTCCCTCCACACAGGTGCACACAGGTGCACACAGGAACCGCATGGGCTCTTGACAGCTGAACTGGAAAGCCCAATACAAGATAAACCTAACATAATATCTGAAGTTTTATGTTTAACCTTAAAATGGTCTTCGCTTCCGGTTTACACTTCTGGGCTTCGGGGTCTACGACCCAAGTTGATTGAGTAATTGTACAAAAAAATATACATTTTTAATCATACAAATAATATATCATTTTTTGTTTATTCTATTCTATTGTTTATTCTGATCTATTCATTAACGCTATAAAGTACTTTTGTATTCATATACCACACAATTCCTCAACTACACCATTAGCTTGCATATGAAATATTATGATAAATTGCATTTATGCTCTAGTACTATGCCTTCATTTCTGTGTAAAAAATTTCAGATTTTTGCCAGGTTTTTTTTTTTTTGACACATGAAGAAAATATATTGAGGTTTTTTTTTTTTCATATTTCCTATTCATTTCAATGTGGGGTCATATTGACCTCAAAGATCAGA
>JAOTRC010000007.1:8336493-8350588 GCA_027497675.1 Cyprinella lutrensis | reverse complement strand
ATATCACTTTTTTTTACACTTTTAAACTATCTCTCAAATGTTTTTTCTTGAGTCTTGTGTAAATATTAAATGACAATTATCCTCATCATGACCCTTGATGAAACATGCTAAGTTTGATTTCACCTGCTTCAGATGAGGCCTTGGATTTGTCCCCATTGTGCTGGTCCAAAGTAAAAAGACTCCCAGAGGCTCTTCTCACATCCCAGACGCGAACCCTGCTGTCAGTGCTGACAGGGAAATCCATTGCACAAGAGTTACTAGCAATAATGCAAGATGAACACAAATAAATCTCTTATAGATGCTCAGATCAGATTTAAAACTGGCCTTTAACCCAGTAAGATTCCTCTGTTCAGGAAATGCAAACATTATTCATCATTCCTATGCACTTCTTAAATAGGCAGTATTTAGCTCATTTGGGAAATAGGATATGGTAAGAAAAAACAGATTTGATTGATCAGACTGATTGATCAGATTTTGATCTAGTTTTCTGCAGTTTACTACTAAAATAGATTTAGCAAAAAATTTAGAAATTTCAAAATTCTATATTCTTTACTGTTTTCCAGGCAGGAAGGACAGTTTCAAAAGAATATAGAACAACTAAAATATATAACGGCATCAAATGACTAAAGAATTCACAACTGATAAAAAAACAGCATCAAATAACACAGGACGTGTCTGTTTCTTGTTATGGTACTCCTCAGCCAAGGAAAGGTGAGTGCATTAACATTTGTGCAGGTGTGGAAGTGCTTACCTGGCAGTGGCCAGGATGTGCTCATATCGTGGAGACCATCTAACCGAGAGGATCTCGCCCCTGTGGCCTGCCAGGGAAAACTAGTTTCATGATAAACTGATACTTTAAATAAATAAACACTATACACAAATAACTAAATTAATATACTCTACACCATTCAATTTGGGTTCAGTAAGATTTTTTTTAATACTTTTATTCAGCAAGGGTGAATTGAATGAATCAAAAGTGCCAGTAAAAAAATATATATAATGTCAAAAAAATTTTCTCAAAAACATTTTGTTCAACATTTATAATAAGAAATGTTTCTTGAGCAACAGATCAGCATATTAGGATGAGTCTTTGGCTTTTAACTTCCCCCTGTAGTCAATAATTGTATCCTTTAAACTCATCTTTGATCACCAAAATTACATATTTAAAAATGTTTTTCTGGAGAAAAAAAATTCTTCATGCCTTAAAATAGCTTGAATGTAACTCTATTACACCCTTGCCTCATTTAGTATACGCCGTTCAATGAATATGCAAATTAGCCCTGCCTCCACTCACTCACACCAGCTCAGAGATCCATTGACGAACACACATTGACCTAATTGGCTACAAGGTAGTTTGTGACATCAGATACACCAGCGTTTTCAAACAGAGATTTTGAGACTCAGTTGAGTTGAGACAGCAGTTTAAGGAAAAAATATTTAGCAATGGTTCTGACTTATGAATTTGCACATGATTTATTTCAAAGCATTTTAAAAACACTACATAGACATATACAGAACATTAAAAGCTTGATTTTCACCACAGGGGGGCTTTAAATGAGTACAATATCCCTCCACCAGGGCTGTCTCCATTCAGAAACAACAGGCATTACTCACCCTGTAGGATGTGGATGCGCGACCCAGACTTCAGATCACAAAGCTGCACTTTAGGGTCTTTGGTACCAACTGCCAACACAAAGTACAATAGAGCTGAGTGAGACGAATAACAAAACAGCTCAGACACACTGTTGTTGTAGCTGTTTAGAGCCCACTTGTTAGCAAAACACATTAAACTTTAAATAGAATGTGATCTTTAAAATGCTTGTGATAATATAGCTGCAGGAACAAGTGTACAAACAGCATGAACATACAATGATGTTACACTTGATGTTATCTTGCAATTATTTACTAAATAATTCAGAGAAGAAAAAATTATCATAGGTGATATGGGTGATGGCAGATCCCAACTTATGATAAATATAAGATTATAGAAAAGATTAACTGGTTATTTAAACAATAACATTTTTACTTCCTGTACTATGGAAGACTATTAAGAAAAATATTCCCTAAAATCAGCATGTTTTTTTTTTTTTCTGAAAAGATGTAGGTGGGGGAAATTATGAGTTCATTGAAAAAGAAAAAGTGTGTGACAAGAAAAAAAAGACCGAGACAAAGAGGCATTGAGGTGTTCATAACCTGTCGGTCCTGATTAAGAGACGAGTGCCTGGATTCGTCACCTCTCATTTTTAAAGCAGGAAATGTTTAGCCATCTACCCATTGAGCAATACTGATCCTACACATTCTTCCACTTTAACCAAAAGTATATTCTAAAGCAGATGTGAGCATCCATTTCTCTCGATTTTTTTGAAGGCCGTCAGAAGATGTACAAGATTTGATGTAGGAAGCTCCAGGAACTCTAGATTATTAACTGCTGATTCAAATAAAGATACAACAGAAAGACCTCAAAGAGTAACGAGTGCTAAGAAAGTGTAAAAGAACAGCCACATGGAGAAGGGTTGGTTTGGTCAGAGAACACACCTGCTATAAGACAGTGCTTCCTGGCTACAGGAGACATGTGATGACAGTAGACATTACCATCGAACTGGAACACCTCAGCTGGCTGAACAAAACACAATTAAACAGTCAAACAATCAATCAATCAATAGAACTTAATGTAAAGATTACGATTTTAAGGAAATGCACAAATATACGCCCATGTTAGATGTGCTTAATGACAAAATATGTACATTTTTTTTGGATTCAAATGTTCAAAAACTACTAGAACAATGTTATATATTTAGTTGACTCGTGTGCATTATCACATGTTTCCAACAATAATTAAATCTAGAGAAATCAGCTTTTTTAACCAGTGTAACGGACCATGTCATTACGTCACCTGTGCAGTAGATGACATAATCTCTGTGTTACCCTCGACATCAAAGACGCTTTACTATATTATGTGTTTTAGTCGACAGGTGAGCAACTGCTTGGATACCTTTTTAGACTAATAAAACTAATCATTGTTATATAGCTCAACATGGTATATGTTTATTGTTTGAATCTCGTTTTCTTGATTTACCATGAGTAACATGTTTGTACCCAAAAAGTAAATCTCAGACAACACCATTTTGTCAAGTGACTTCATTAGCATAAGCAAAAAGAACTTTATTTGTTGTAACAGTAATCAAAAAAAAAATAAATTATATATAATAATATGAAATTAGGTGATCAAATGTAACTGTAACAAAGTTCAAGTTTAGGAAAGAAGGAGGTGAACGTTAAATGTAACTTTAATTGTATAAGATTCATAAAAAGCTAAATAAAAGTCCCTGTGTCCCATCAGATTGTTTTCCATTGGCTGTGGAGGTGAAGATGGAGGTGTCATGATTTCACGCTCATTCATGGTGTAATCAAGCTACACCCTTGTTATTGTTTCGACTAAGCAACCTCTCCCTACTGTGCCTTTAAAAGAGCACTTAGAAAGCATTGAATGTTGCTTGGGCACCATTCTTGTGTGTCAGTTACAATGCAAATACCAGATGCAAGGCCAGTAGATAAGGGACATTTGACACCACAGAGCCTGACTGGTAGTTCCACAATGGCTTGCAGCTTTCAGTTGTTAGACATTTTGGAAAAAAAAAAAACTATCAGAGCTAATGAATGTAGACCAGAAGTATATAGATAATAACAAATACTTAACTCAAAAAAGAAGAGAAAGAAGTCAATGAGTAATAATTGTGAGAAATGTGGTTTTGGTTGAAGGACGTACACGCACCTTCAGAGTTTCTGTGTCCCAAACTTTCATGGTTTTGTCAAATGAGCTGGACACAAACATACCGGTGTCATGTGGGTACCACTGCACTGTTTCAACGCTGAATTTATGCACATGCCGACTGGACCTTCATAGAAAACAGTGAAAGTCACACATAACCTGACACATTAAATTCAGAAAATATCATACTGCCATCTGGTGGTCAGTGGATCACTGTGAAGGAGAAGGAAGCCATACTGACCTGCCCACTGTGCAGACTGTTTTACAAGAGTATTGAAGCTTCTTGCTGTTATTTTCTAAGTCATAGATCACTATTACACCATCAGATCCACCCGATAACATGCTGGAATGCAAAATAGGCTAGTGAATTACTGTATTTACTATGTGGGGTCATCACAAGAAAATGTATTAAGAGCATAATATGAATTCTATGATTGCAGTATTCTTGAACGAGGATTATACTTACTATCTTCCATCAATAACCTCAATGTCCAGGGTGTTAATTCCATTGCCATGGACACGAGCCACATCTCTGTTGTGGTTCAACTCCAGACTAAGCACCCTAAAGATGCAGAAAGGAAGAGTGAGGTAAGTTGTGCCACTTTTTAGATAAATTTGATTTGACATAACATTCATGTTATGAGTTTCAAAAAGTTTTAGCAAAAAAAAAAAAAAAAAAAAAAAGCTGACAAATAATGCTGTTTGCTAGAATTCTCTCTGCAACAATAATGATTATACAGAAAGTAACACAAGAACAAATTAGGCTTAGTAAATTACAGCATTACACAATACCAAAAAAACAATGTTGTAATGTAATGTAATGCAAAATTGTAATGTTTTATTTAACTTAGTTTATTTATATATTTTAATTGTATTCATTAATTTATTGTTTGTTTTGTTTATACAAATGTATTTGTAGAACCAATACAAAATCTCCGTAAATATTAATAAAATTATTAATTAAAAAAAGAAAAAGAAAAAGTGTATTATAACATTACCTTCGCGTGGACTCTGCACGTCTCAGACGAACTGGGTCGTCAACCCCCGACTGTCGGGCATATAGAAAACTTAGCATCTTTGTAGAGACATCGAGCTTTTGTTTATTTATGTTTTGTATGGTATGTTGTCAGAGTGAATTAACGTTAACTATATCCGAAATCTGTTTACAGTATTTCACCCTAGCTTTAGAGTGGCGATTATTTAACACGTAGAACCGCGTTTTAAAACTGAACAAATTCATTCTGTACAAAACAATTAATGTAATATGATCTATTTCAGCTTTTAGTTGTGCATTTTCTTGGTCAGGGGGCAGCCATGTTGTGATGTAACTACAACGCACACTCTGATTGGCCTGAGCGGGCGCAAGGACCAATCAAATTACAGCATCAATACTGCGTAGTGCTTAGTTGACGGACGTCTCGGGCTCAGGGAAGTGAATGCGTATGCATGTGTTGGATAAAATATATAATATATTGATATTTCACTTATCATATAGTGATGAGCCGTATTAGCGCTCTGTTGCGAAGAACATTTGGAATGGTAAAAGAGCATATCGGCACAGATCATTTAGGAAATAAATATTACTTTATACCCGAGCAGAAGTCATGGACAGGTAGGTCATGCATAAGACTTGGACGAGTGTGTTTTTAAACCGAGTAACAGCCGATCACACATCTTTATACTTTTATTTGGTAGAACTTCAGGAAAAAAATGGAGAGATGATCATATAAACATGTTGGTAACACTTTACAATAAGGTTCATTTGTTAACATTCGTTAAATACCTTAGTTAACATGAACTACTTATGAACAATACTTATACAGCGTTATTTCATCTTAGTTAATGTTAATTTCAACATTTACTTATACTATATTAAAATCAAAGGTTGTGTTTGTTAACATTAGTTAATGCACTGTGAACTAACATAAGCAAACAATGAACAGCTAAATTTATATTAACAAAGATTAATAAATGCTGTAACAAATGTATTGCTCATTGTTAGTTCATGTTAGTTAATACATTAAATAACTAATGAAGCTTATTGTAACGTGTTACCAACATGTTTATAAATTATGATTATTAAGAATAACAAATGTATTATCTAAATATTTCAAATTAACTGCTCTAAATAAACTGAAACATAGTAAACTATTCTGTATGACAAAACCCAACCAACCTCTTTTCTTGGCCATTGGTTATCTCGTTCTCTTTTAAATTTGGTGGTTTAAATTCAGCTAATACCTTGATCTCTTACTGATTCTTCCTTGTCTTTTTCAGGTCGGACCACACGGCCAAGGCGCCTAGTAGAAGCAGCAAATCCAAAAGAGTTTGAGTACCTGGAAGGAAGCATTCCTTCTGAATGGGATGGTAATACAGAGTTTTTATTGTTTTAATTTTTATTGGCAAACAAATATTCTATATTTTAATGATAGTGTGAACCTAATATTCAAATTCACTTTTATATTAATTTCTGTATTAACTGTCTAAATTAAAATTATTAACAGTTTGTTTATATGCAGTAATAAATATATTTTATATAATTAGATGTTTTACTTCATGATTTAAATGTTGTATATCATGTTGTCATCAAATGATCTATTAACTTAGCTCCTTATTTAACATATCAATGCTTCTTTTCTGTTTCTTTCAGCATGGGTCAGAGGCAGGCGGAAGGAGCCACCTACTATAGAGGTATTATTTCTAATTACATCAAGAAAACCACTCAGAATTTAAACTAAAATCTTAAAATAAAAACAGAAATGTTTTACATTTTATTTTTATTATATCTTAAAATTATCATTTCTATAGCTAGACTGATGTAATAAAGTCATCACTTTTATGTTAACACATTGTGTCTTGCCCTCTTCAGGAGTTGCTAAAGAATCAACAATACAGGGAGCAGATCAAAATCAAAGCTGTAGAGGCAGATGAGAGGGATAAAGCCCTGCAGATCAAAGAGTATGAGGAAGGTCTGGTGAACCAGCCTGTTCAGACTCAGGTCAAAGGTCATGCTTCCGCCACACAATTTGGGCAGTCTGAAATCAGTGAGGATCCCATAAGCACTGCCAACACATTTCAGCCAGGGTCCTGGACACCTCCAGGAACCAAAAAATAGTTACTTACTTGCCATCTTCAAGTGCATTTTCAGTTTAAATGAATTGGTTGTGCTTGTTTTCATTGACAGGTATTCAGTATTGGTTTTCTGGAGCCAATTGAGAAACACTGCATGTAATGATTTAGCATAATTGAAATGGATTGCAAATTGTAATGGATGTTACTCAAGATAGTTTCAAAATCAATATATCATTACAGAGACTATTGTAAAAAAATATTACAGTGTTGTAGATTTCCTTTTGCACTTTATTTATAAAGAAGGAAAATAAAAGTTGGAGCTGCATTTGATCTCAAATTATTATGTCCTATCAAAATATCGTTTAAATACCTTATTTTAGCATAAGAGTGGGCGTGGGTACTGCAAGGCTTCTGGTGTCAACTGCTTTCAGTTATTTGAGCTATTTTAGCTTTAGACTGCAAAAAACAGTCCTAAAATAGAATTACAGTTTTCTGCACTTTGTTATTCTTCTAGTTATTTACCTATAGGGGCTGAGTAAAAGACATTAGGAAATAGGTGTAAAAAATAAGGTGTATGAGATTCAAGAATACTGTAGTTTTTAGTCAAACTTCATGTCAAGATTTTTCTTTATTATTAAAAAAAATCAATTGAATTATTTTGTGGATTAAACTTCTACCCAGTAAAAAAATGGAATGCAGAGTACTGCACAATAATGCAGTGCATTTTCCACTGTAATGATAATATCCTGGAAAAGTTCTGCAGTCCTGTTATTGAGAACAATCAATCAACCCTCCCATTATATGTTCCCAGCTTCCCACTAAGGCTTCCTTCAAGGCCAGTCTTGCTCCAGGTCCCATAAGAACTGTCCAGGGTAAAGAGAAGAGCAATATATCAGGGCTATTATATTGACCCCTCTCTGTCCCAAGCTCAATCCTTCTTGGCTCTCTTGGCTTTGGCAATGTTCTCTTGTCGTTTTTGTTTCTTCTTCTGCTCACGTTCCTTGGCCTCTATCATCTTGGCGAGTTTCCATGATAACAGGGCGCTGGCGATAAACAGAGGGGTCAACGCCAGGATAACCGTGGTGAGAAAGCCATAAGGATCTTTGGCTGCCCACTCCACTACATATTCTGCCCATGCTTTGATATCAATCATCGTCCTCAGACTTGTCTTCAGTAGCAGATCCTAGGAAGAGAGAGAGAGTTGTGAAATGACATAACTATAAGATGCAAGATGTGTAAACAGTTTTAAACCATATTCTAAAGTTTACATTGTAGTTCAGACTGAGTGCCAATATTGCAGCAATTGTCTTGTATTGCTTATATTGACTCATATTGTTAGTTATCTAGTTTACCAAGCAACATTTTTTTCGAGTATGCTTTTTCATTCTGTGCCATAAATATGACTGTATCACTTGATACAATGGTTAAACCACAGTTCTCTAACAAGTTTGATAAGCAGCACTGACAGCTATAAGCTAGCCTCACAAAGCTTTTAGCGACTCTTCAGCACCAATAATGAATGAAGATCATACTATAGTAACTTTGTGTAGATATCAGTATATAGAGCAATGTGATAATTTTACACAAAGACGATCACTCACCAGATAACCCGTTCTTTATTTACCGAGCAGTTATTAGTTGGTAACTGTTGCCGGACGCCGGAAACACCTATTGGCAGTAAAAGCGGAAGTGAAACTCTTAAATTTTGCATTGCAGTGTGGGAATTGTAGTCGTTCACCTCACGTCTTTTGAGAACGGACTGAAAAGGAAACCGTAAACCCAAAAGTAATAACTAAAAAAAATTGAAATCTTTCCAAATATATGAAAAATGTCATTTTAATTTTATTTTACCTTTGACATTTTATCGCTGTTAACTTCTCTATATTTTATTTGTTTTTCATACATGTTGTGTTGTATATATTTCCGAAGAGCATGCAATGTTATTAAAAAATATGATAATAATAAATAATTGAAGCTGCAACTTTTTCTTCGTTTATGTTCGTGACGTGTATTTTGTTTTATTATTCTTTCACACCTTTTTATTTGTTATTATTTCATTGATTTTATATTTCGACCATTTACAGGTATATTAAACTATAACTCTATCGTTTCTTTTGAGTAAAACGTTAATCATTATGCAAACCCATATTTTGACAGCCAAATCCATCATCAAAAACAACCAATGGCTGTCGCCATATCGATCATGTGACCAATCACGCCATCCAATCATGATCGTCGAGACGTTTGCGTCGTAATTTCAAACGTGTGCAAGGATCGAAACAACCTCGGATTATTTATAACCAGCGACAAGTCAGTGAGCGATTTTGCCTGTCGATATATTCATCTTATCAAATATAGCCTACGAGCGCCTTCAATAAATCTCGCCCGTATATGTAACGTTAGGAATAATGAAAACGGCTGTATAGACTGTATAGACATATTGTTTTCAATGAGTTCTTCTCACATCGTCACCCCAGGTCCATACAGGGCCACTAAACTGGTGAGTCTCTTGTCTTCTGCCTTATTTGGTCAAATGTTACAGTGTGGTTTGTCCTGGTGCCCAGGTCCATACAAATAATAAATAAAGACATGGATGGAATAAATATAGACATCTATTGGAACTTTTAGTACTTGTTAGCTCTAAAAGTGCTTTGTTTATTATTGGGTGTTTCTTCATCTTAAAAAAAAAAAACGTGCAGATTTGTTTGATATGTGAAGTTCCATTTTAAACTATTTAACAATATCCCTTGGTTTATTTTGGCTATTTATCTATTTTTAATATTGTTTATGCATTGTGAACAATAAGAGTGACAGTTATGAACATGGAGAAGAATCTTCTTCTGTAAAGCCCAGTTGAACATTGTTTTTTTGTCTTGGACTCTCTCTTAGACATTTGGTTTTGATAAACTGATTACCAGCTCTATATTTTGACAAATTATCTGTTTATTTCACAGTGGAATGAAGTGACCAAGCTTTTCCGGGCAGGGATGCCTTTGAAGAAGCACCGGCAGCACTTGAGGGTTTACTCGAGCTGCTTCACCGCATCAGCAGCTGTGGACTGGTTGCATGAGCTCTTGAAGAACAACAGCAATTTTGGACCTGAGGTCACCCGACAGCAGACAATCCAGCTGCTGAAAAAGTTTTTGAAGAACCATGTTATTGAGGATGTGAAGGGTAGATGGGGCATGGAAGACCTGGAGGACAACAGCCATCTTTACAGGTGTGATGAAGTGGATCTTTTAAAAAGGTTTTGACTTTTAAATAATTTTAATGGAAAATATAGAGAGAAACAAAATGTATTCTGGTTTGAAATGTGTTTCAGGTTTCCATCTACATCTCCACTGAAGCCTATTCCTAACCGTGCCCCTGTTTTAAGGAAAAAGAGCATGTCTATGATGGACAGGGAGAGTTTCTTCAAATTCAGAGGGTCTAAGAAATTTGACAAAGAAATATTGGTAAGTATTGTTCCTCCAAATGTGTTGTCAATGAGAAATTTAATTAATATCCACTTGCTATTTCACACAGGAAAATGTGGATCCAGAAAGTCAAGAATCTCAAATGGAATCATCATCAGGTGATACTGAACGCTGCAGGGAGCTCACAGAGGAGGACATTCAAGTGATCTGGAAGAATGTGACACTTACACAGTAAGCCAACCTCTCCCCACACCATCTGTCCCCATACAGTTTGCATGCGTTGAAGTTCGCAGCTTTACACTAGAAGTACTTCCTGTTTGCAGCCGCTTACAAAGAAGTGAGGTCTCTAATGGTAATAGTTTGATATTGCTTGGTTTTAAATGATTGCAATGGCATTTACATGATGGCACATAAATATATTTTAAATAATACATTGTATGTCCAGAAATTACATATACACTGCTTTTCTAAAATTTAGGGCCAGTAGAAACTTTTCTTTAAGAGAGAGAGAGAGAGAGATAATACTTTTATTCATGCATTAAATTATGGAAGCTTGTTTTTAAGCCACAGAAAAAAAAATAATTTAAATTAAAAAAAAATTTCCCCTGACAATTGCAAGAAATAAACTTGCAAAGAGTTAATTTTTTTTAAAGAGCTAAGCAAAGATAAACTCGCAAAGAGTTTAAGCCATTTATCTAAATTCAAAAAGGATCAACAATATTGTAAAATTGTGAAGGATGAAGCTTTATTGTCTTTTTGCTGTATTTATTCCTTTAGAAAATTCTGTTGCATATGTCTGTTTTAGTTGAGGGTGTATGGCACAGATGACCCCAAAACATATTCAATATAATGTTCTACATGAATTTGATCATCTTTTGAATGCTCAGTTTGCAGAAGTTGGTGGGATCAGGGTCTCTTGAAGATGTTTTGGATCCAGCCCAAATCAATCCTCAGTTCATTATCGATAATATGACCAAAGTCAATAAACATGGAGTCGTTTCATTGGAAGATAAGACAGGTAGGCTTGATGTGTGTCATTTCAGTCTAAACAATGGTGGCAAACATCATATTTTCACGTTCTGATTATTATCTCTTATTTTGTGTCCTTCCTTAGAAGATTTACCGCACTGGGTTTTGTCTGCCATGAAATGTCTTGCAAACTGTAAGTTTTGTTACATGTGAAATGAAATGAGACAATTGAAATAAGTATTTAAAAATATTAGAGGACATTCATATTGTCTTTTGTCATGGCATTTATAAGAAAAAAATGAATTAATTTATTTTATAATAATGCTTTATTTTCCATCCAATCCATCAAGGGCCAAAGTATGACTCAAACCAGTCATCTTACCCAGGATTTGAGCGGGATGTGTTTAAAACAGTCTCCGGTTACTTCTCGGGTCTTTCTCAGCCACTGCTTACTTTTCAGTATTATGAACTCTTTGTCAACATCCTAGGTATGTATGAAGCGCACGTTTGATTGTTTTCGCCACAAAAAAAATACACATATGGTGTCTCTTCAAGTCTTATTAGTCATTACAATAGAAAAAAAATGTTTGCTTTGAATATTAAATTACATGTACGCTACTTTTCAAAAATGTAGGTTCAGTTAGATCATTTTTTTGAAAGATAATTATTTTATTCATGCATTAAATTGATCAAAAGCGAGTGTAAAATTTCTAATAAATTATGCTTTTTTATTTAATTAAAAAAAAAAACTTTTGTATTCCTCAAAGAATTATGAATGAAATGCATCATGGTTTCCACAAAACTATGAACTGTTTTTAACATTGATAATATAATAAATGTTCCTTTCTAATATCAACTCAGCAAATTGGAAAGATGTGACTGGAGGGTGGAGTAATGATCCAGAAAATTCAGTTTTGCCTTCCCAGTAATAAATTACATTTTAAAATACAGTATATTGGAAAAGAAAGCAGTTATTTTAAATGGTAATTATATTTCACAATTCTATATTTTTGATCAAATAAATGCAGGTGAGCTTAAGAGACTTCTTTCAAACAAGAAAAATAAATCTTACTAATCCTAAATTTTTAAACGGTAGTGTAACTTTTTTAAAGTGGGTCATTTCATTTCAGAATCGGGCCTGGGTTGTTTTAATACTCACACGTCATCCTTTCTGGGAAATGCCTCCTAAAGGATTACTTAAACCTTTTGGCTGTGGGTCTTATTTTATAAAATATTGATGAAACAAATTGTTGAGTCACACAAAGCCGTTTCTACTTACTACACTGCTTTTGTGGTGTCAGACGATGTTAAAAACTAACCCTGTCTGCTCTGTTTTAAATGTCTCACCTCGTTCTTAAAAGTCTTTGCCTGCCTGTTTGTTTATGTTCTGTTGTCTGGTCCTTTGCTAGTTATGTGTGGCTACATCACGACACCTAAAACTCAAAGTGGAAAGCGTAAAAGCCAGGAGGAACCCAACTGTCCACATCCAGCCAAAGCTGCTGTGAATGCAGCCAACCTGTTTAAATCGACTGAATGCCTCCTGCTCAGTTTAATAAGAAAGGAGGCCTTTGATGAAGCAGATTCGCCCATGAGGGAAGTTTTCAGTTCAAAAGCAGAGGCTAAGTTAGTAACCCATAGAGCGCAGCTGCCTGTTTTTAGGGGTAGAAGGGCCAGCGATGGAGACGGGCTGGACGGTAGCTATCTAGAAATTCCTCAGGCTCAGAAAACAGAAGTCCCATACGGCAGGCTTCGGTCCAGAAGTTGCTCTCTGGAGGGAAGCATTGATAAATGTTCAAAGAACAGACTTTTCAGATCATCTGAAAGCCTACAGTCCTGCAGCAGCGACAAATCATCCTCTCAAACTGATTCTCCAGTAGACCCAAACCTCAAATTTGACCTTCAAGATTCTTCAGTGTCCAAAAACCCTTGTGTTCAAACTTTCAGCAACGACACAAGCTCCCAACTCCCATCACAATCACATCTTCGTCAAACCCACCAGAGACCCGCCAGGGCCCGGCCCAGAAGCATCGGTAACTTGCTTGACATAGAGGAGAATACTGAAATGTCTGCTAGCAGTTTTAGCATCCACGCTCCAGTGGCTGAAATTACCATGAGACCAGATTTCACATCCAGCATTGGCCTTAGAGGTTCTAGTTTGCATGGAAGTTGCATGGATGTTAGGCCAGGTCCGAGCATTAGCAGGCGCTGTCATAGCTCTTTGGACCTGTGCAAACCTGCACCCCCTTCGGCCCTGTTAAAACGCCTCCCTGAGCAAAGTAAGAGCATGTGCAAAGCACTCATAAGCTTCTCTGTTTGTGATTGAGCATGTGTTTGTTGTGCCTGCCAGACTAACTCATTCTTAAAGGGACAGTTCACCCAAAAATATACATTCTGTTGTGATTACTCACCCTCATTTCAGTCCATGGAAGTATGACTTTTTTTGGCAAAGGAGATATTTGATAGGAGAACAAAGCTACTATTTTTATTTTCTTGCCAAGTATCTCCTTGTTTTTATTTTGGGGTGAACTATCACTTTAATGCTAACTAATTCTATAGCACACTTTGGCTACTAATACATACTTTTGTTACATTTTTTTTTTAGCTAATTTTTGGATAAGAGGTCACGGTAGATGTGTGTAATGTATATTTTATTTATGAACTTAAAACATGGGTAACAGAGCAAAAGCTCCCAGCCTCCTACAGATCCTACCTCAATGTAAGTAGGTTATTTAATTGGTAACATTTAATTTCAATTTGTGTTTAGTACTACTTACTGCTTTAACATAAGAAAATGTAAACATTTTAAGAGATTCTCTATGAATGGATGGAATCAGTGGGATGTTTTAGTTAACTTGTTTAATTGAAATTT